>JAJAGP010004822.1:0-42464 GCA_025084515.1 Ancistrus triradiatus | reverse complement strand
TTTTGCTATGCATGTGGCCATTTTATAAAGACAAGAGCGAAAAAGTACTCTGTGGAAGCATCTGCTAAGATGTGTGAGGCCTACAAAGCATACTTCGGCATGCCTGTTGGTGACCTGTTTCTATAATAAAAATTCATCATTTTCGTTGCCGTGGTCACAAAAGCAAAGTTTATGATGAATGTAAGCAATTTTTTATTTGTTTTAGACATAAGCAATTGGAATATAACATTAAAAAGCTGGGAACAAAACTTGTGTTACATAGTGAAATGTAACTATTTATAGAATTTGCCTCAAGTGTCGAGTCTGGCTGAGAAGCTGTTGCACATACAGTTCCCAAGATATCTGGCTTTCGGCGTACTCTTTGGGGCGCTTCCCTCTGAGGTGGCTGAACAGGTTTCTGTTCCCACCAGCTGTGCCAATCATGTCTGCATATTTTGCAAACAACCGTTGTTTCCCCAGTGTCTATTGTGTGAAATTCAAACCAGTACCTTCAACTGATAATTAGGTTTTTTTTGTCTCAGGAATGTGTGTGGTCAACCATGTTCCTGTGTTTTCACACAAATCTATGTTAAGGATCCACCCACTCTGGGCTATAACAGGTCTAATCATTTTCTGTCATGGAAAACATGATCTGGTTTAGCGAACAGAGTAGTATGTGGTTTTTTAAAAACACCATGGGATGCCATGTCAGATTAATGAAATATGTTTAGTATGAACGTTCTCACAATCTCTGATAAGACGGATCACGCTGACATTTTAACCGTCCATGATCTTATCACGCACCCCTATATGTTCCCCAACTTCTGCACTACTGTGTGAGACCCATCCAAATCTACACCAGCCATAAAATGGGATTCCACAATCTCATTTTAGATAATGCCATCTGAAAACGTAGCACCTTGCTGAACGAACAGAAAATGGAAACTGTTTCAGCCTGATATCAGGCAATAATGCTGGGCAAACTATATCCCCTGTGCCTATTTTTTTTAAACATGCTGCATGCTCCACAATATAAATATGCAGTTCTATACAATCTGCAAATCCAGTTCTATACACTCAGCATGCCACTTAGAGTTAAAAGGTTTCTGTTTGAATTACCTTCTTAAAACGTACTCTTATTTAATGCATGGTTTGAGCTGGATGACATTACCTATTATAAAAGACAGAACTAAGGAATGATATCAGTAACAATAGTGAGACTGGCTGTAAAACTGATGTTATTACAGCAATTTAGGAATGTAGTGCATTACACTACATAGCTTAAGAGACAAGCAATTATATTATAGTAATGTATTACTTACAATCATATTACCCCAGCACTGCTGGTGCTAGTATACACAAAAATTATGGTTCCTTAAATGTCGGCAGTAACACAGCTCAGTTTAAGCAATCCAATTTGCGGAGATTACTTAACCAATCATGCATCCTTTACTTAGCATGTAGGCAGTGGGTACTTGGAAAAGCCACTGAGAGATAGCTGAAAAAAAAACTGCGTTCTTGCCATTAAATGACTAATTTTATACAAAGCCTATCTGTAACTCACTGGGTACAGACCAAAGTGCTCCTCAGATGAGAGACCAGTCCATCGCAAGCCCCCGTAGCTGAACCACTCGACCTTCCCATGGCAAGTCTAGCCTGGGGGTTTAAACCCAGACTCTGAGGAACTGCTGTTTCCAGCAGCTGGCTCTTGCCTCCAAGCCACAGAAGCAGACTCATGGTTAGAGAGTTTGGGTTCAGGGGCTTAAAGGGTAAAAGGGTACCTTCCACCCAACACCACCCAGTTCAACTTTAACCACTATGCACCACTTTCCTATTTGTCAGACATTTAGACCAGTCCAGAAAATTATTTATTCAGAAAAGTATTCTTCCAAATGCAATATAATAGTCTCTTGTGCCAGAAGCGGAACTTACACAGTTGGAAAGCAAAATGGCAGGGGTTCAAGACCACATTAGTGTCTATCTGTGCATGTGCCTGCAGGTGTTCTATTCTGTCTCCTTTGGTAATGCATTCATTACACTAGACAAACCGCACCTTTGGCAAGGTTGAGCAGGACATATGAGGTGCTGTCTGCCTGCTGGAGATCTTGAAGTATTGCAGGCGGAGCCGGAGTTGGCGACTGAGACTCGAGCTGCACTACCAGGGGGCTTCTCTCTGGCCCAAACTCAGACAGTGATGGGGATGCTGCATGGCTAAGAGCGTTGTCTAGAGAAACGAAATCAAGAGAAATGAATAATACACAAGAGAATTATTACCACATAATGCACAAGAGCAAGTGCAAACGAAAAAGGACCTGAGGAACTAAGGCTATGTTCAGACAGGCAGCTCAAATACGTTTCTAGACACATTTGTATGTGGTTTCAGATCCACTCAGAGTCAGTCTGACCAGTCAGTCCAGTCCGTGTGGCTTTTACGTAATTCAGCACTCAGCACGTATCGACAGAGATTTGTGACAACAACAGCAACGTGATTAAACAGCATGAAGAGGTGCCATGCCTTATTAAGCCTTTATAGCGAGATGAAGCCATTCAATAGAAAAAACCTAGTTATAGATATAAAGCCATATATGAAAGTATCCCACTCGATGCATGTATGCAAATATGCAAGGTCTGGCAATGGTGCCAAAACATAACATGGGAATGGGAGATTCGCATAACAGATGTGCAGCTGACAAATCTGCAGTAATTGCCTTATGGTATCATGTCAATATGGACAAAAATCTCTGTGGAATGTTTCCACCACCTTGTTGAATCTATGACATAAAAAATTAAGGCAGCTCTGAAGGAAACGTGGGTCCAACCCAGTACCAGCAAGGTAAATCTAATAAAGTGGCCAGTGATGTATAATCAGCTATAATAATTAAAATAATACAGCAGTATTTATGTATGAGACATGCATACATGAAAGCAAAACAAAGGCAGTAACAGACAGAACATAGCATGCAGCATGTCAACACATCCCTGTGCACAGGACCAATACAGAATCCAGATAGAGTCCATGATATGGCCCATAGGCAACAACCACTGACTAGAATAAAGGCTCAGGTCTGTGGTCCCTCCCCAATCGGCCAAAGGCAGTTCCAGTGAGGAGACAATGCACTCCCCAAGCAGGCCCCAAAGTCATCCAGAGAGAGTGAGTGGAGAGTTGCCAAGGAAGCACATCCAGGCAACACCACCAGTAATCAGCCACTGGCATAACCCCCAAGCCTGGCGCTCATGCCATAGCAAACAGGGAATCCTCAACTAGCCTAGAGTGCCAGAGAGGCTAGACACCCTCAGACAGACAGCACATCTAAGTGTTTTGAAGAAGATAGACATCCATGAGGACAGTGATGTGTCAACATGCTGATTTTGTTACTATTACATGAAAGCACAGGAAAAAGCTGTTGTTTATGAATACACACATGATCAAACATCTTGTACCTGGCAGGTCTAGCTGGCTGCATATGGAGTTCTCTGGTGAGGCAAGAAGAGGTAGACACTGTGCTTTGGGTTCGGATTCCTCCAGGCCCTGACCCAGGGGTATGGAGGCGTTCTGCACAAACTCAACCAGCAGCTTTACAAAAGACGCATATGGAGAGTCAAACTGATCGTCTTAAAATCTCATAAACATCCGTACTCTTGAAAACAGAGAGTAAAAACTCTGTACCTCAGGTTTGGAATCAAGTTCATCAGAAAGCATGGATTCAGTCTTGTTTGATCTATAGTATGGAAAAAGAGCGGGTACAGTCAAGATCTTTATTTATTTTTTCCCCACCAAAAACGTGCAAAAGTGGAACTGAAAAAGGGACAATCATTGTAGAAACAAGGAGGTGTGCCTAATAAAGTGAACAGTGAATGTATATGCAGTAGGGCTGTCGAAATGAATGTGATATTTATTTAAACTCAATAAATTTGCTCCACTTTTGCTGCTTGTCCTGTGAAGGATCCATAGTTATGAGCTACGTCCCACATTGTTCCCTAATCACTATTTCCTACATTCTCCATCCTATACAGAGCACCATTAACTCATAGGGATCAGAATTGGTGAGTGTAGTAAATCATTTTAGCCATTTTCAAAGGCTTTGCTCATTTTTGTGCAACTGTGTGGTTTAACAACACGATGGTTGCCTCATCAAGTTCGCAGTCAGAGAAGATGCAATGCTGTATTAACAAGACAGGACATTAAAAATAATGTTATTGAATTATTAAAAAGTAATAAATGCATTTTGCTGATGCTTATATTATCCACTCGCATCGCTAGTTTACTAGAAGTGCTGTTTCCTGGAAAAACTGATTAGGTACAATAAAATAAATACAGCACAGGACTACTTTGTAGGTATAGAGTCACCGACTGTAGATCAGCTGTTGTTTGTATAAGGTGTCAGTCATTATGGAAAGGCATCATCGCATGATGTCCAAACATAATACTGTAACACAGGGTCTGTGGTGGTTCCACTGTTGGGTGGTTGAGCTTGGAGTGTTTGTTTACAATATATATATATATATATATATATAGTAGACATACACACACATACACACACACACACACTCAGATCGGACATAATCAATCAACCTATTGCATGTCTTTGGACTGTGGGAGGAAACCGCAGCACCCGTAGTAAACCCATGCAGACGACGGCAGAAAGGAACCCAGAGCGCTCCACCTGGGATCGAACCCAGGATCTCCTTGCTGTGAGGTGGCGGTGCTGCCCTGAGCTTGAATTGTAAGACTGTATCAGTTATAAGTCACTCAGGATAAGGGTGTCTGCTACATGGCTAAAACCATGTAACAGCTGATATTTTAATCCAGCCTTTAGAAGCACGTCCTTTTTAATGTCACTTCTGAGACCATAACACACTTAGTGGTGACAAGCTCAGACACAAGCATTTCTAACTCTCTCTTTGTCTCACTTTATATACCCACTTATTTATTTCAGAACCTGCACCTGAACTGACCTTGGACTAACCGTGAAATGTCAACTGAGTGCAAACAGCATACTGACCCGCTGACGTGGACACGTGCGACGACTTTCAGAAGTAGCAGATTCTGGCCATCACATCACCGCCATTAAAGGTTTGTGGATAGACATCCAGAAGTCTAAATGAGAGCAAGAGTAGAAATTAGAGCTGGGCGGTATGGGAAAAAATTTGTATCACGGTATTTTTAAGGATTCTACCTGTTTCACGATGTACATATGTGTGTGTGTGTGTACATATATATTATTTATTAAAGATTCACCAAATGCTCCGTTAAAAAAGACAGCAGGGGCTGCTGGCTTGTGCCTGGCTCTGCGCTCTCGTCAACTTTAACCCCTTTAACTTTGTTTGATTTGTCAATCTCTGCATATTCAGTGGGGTGATGCTGTTTTAAGTGTCTTATTAAATCCGTTATTCTGCTCGTGATCCTCCACGGCTAATTTTCGCTATTGTATGTAATCCAAACAGCACACTGCAAAAGTTTCCGTGCCGGAGACATGGCTGTGTTCAAAATGGATAACAGTGCCGTTAGTAGTATACCTAAGACCATCATCAATAATGGGGTATTTAGGCAGTTGACTTGCTAAGTAGCAGTCAAAATACAGCCGAAATCTATAGCGCTTGCTTCTCATCATGTCAGCAAACAAACCGAGCGCCTGAAACGTATGGGGAAATTAACACGGGTGTACCGGTTGTAGCAGTATACCACCCAGCCCTAGTAGAAATGCATGGTAAGATCTGAAAGTCAGTTCACACGGTTGATGTTATCATTGGATTTACTATTGAAAATGTCTGGGACTGTCTTTGTTTATCATCACAAACGATCGTCAAACGAGAAACAAGAGGTAGCCTAGCGGGTAAGGTACTGGACTATGGACCAGAAGATCCAGGGTTCAAATCCCACCTCTGCCAAGCTTGTTGGGTCCTTGAGCAAGGCCCTTAACCAACAACTGCTTGGATTGTAAGATTGTATCAATTGTAAGTCACTCTGGATAAGGGTGTCTGCCAAATTCTGTAAATGTAAAAATGTCCAGGTTGCAGACTTCATCTACAAAGTTTGTCACAATCATCATATTCATATTTATTTTCATACTGACTGGCTGAAACTGAAAATAAAAGGCATGGATGAGCATAGGGTAAGCATTTCCTCCAGTGTTGGTCCGGCAGCTGGAGCTTATACATTTACAGCATGTAGCAGACACCCTTATCCAGAGCGACTTACAACTGATGCAGGCTTACAATCCAAGCAATTGTGGGTTAAGGGTCTTGCTCAAGGGTCCCAACAGTGGCAGCTTGGCAGAGGTGGGATTTGAACCCTGGACCTTTTGGTCCATAGTCCAGTACCTTAATCACTAGGCTACCTCTCGTTTGACGATCGTTTGTGATGATAAACAAAGATAATGTGTTACAGGCTGCAAGACTAACTGTTTTATGAACCAAGTATAATATACAACACAAAATGAATAATAAAGTCAACTGGAAGACGCTCCTATTACTGTACGTAACACCGTGAGCTTACGGGAATTGTTAGCAGACAATGTTAAAGCAACTTTCTGCAAACCAAGCAGTTTAATTTAAACAATTAATCAAATAAAATGTATTAAATAGAAAATGTCCTTACTACGCACAGGAGAACGGCAAGTAGCAGAGCTGAACTGTTTACTGTAGTTGCTACATTGTACAAGCTACAGAGTTAGCCAGCTAGCTGTTAGCTATTGTACCTCTTCATTCCTTCACATGAAGCTAATGCTTGTAACGGGCTGGGTTTCGAGTAAACGAGTGTTGCTCATTCGTCAGGAGCAGTAATTTGCATTCTGAGTATAATACACTAATAAAGTATATTACCTCCATCTTCGTCATGGATAGCCACACGACAAAAACATGAGCATGAAAAGGCGGAGTCGGTTTGAACTTCCTGGTGGTGAGGCGAGCACAGAAGACAGAACGGACCGATTACAGGTACAATCGTTGCTTAAATCCAACTGGTCGCAGACTTCATGTATTCTTCTTCATCATCATCACTTAAAAAGTATTTGTGTAGTGCTTTTAAATAACATACACAAAGCAGCTGTACCGAGATCCGCACTACTTCCACACAGCATCATTTGGTCCAATTCTATTGTATACCATTAACATTATATAGTGTATAACAAACACAGGATATATCACATATTCACAATACTCCCTGAATATAACCACGTTTCCGTGTACCTATACATAACAACCTGTCATCTGATTATATATGCACATAAACCAACAGAAACAGAAAAGTAATTATATGAAATCAATGCTAAATAAAATTAATTGGCATCGTTTGGTTGCCCACGTTTTAGCTGCTCTGGATATGAACAATATTGGTAAGTCCACTGCAGAAATGTCCAATCAAAAATGACTTTATTTGGTTGTTTTTAAGGAGAGTGGACAGGAGTTGAGTTATGAAGTGGCACGTGATAGAGTGGTGGTGAAACAATACACTATTTGAGTTATGCCAACCATAAATTTTGTCATTTAGCAGACTCTCTTCTCCCAAGCAACTCCTTGTGTCTGAAGAGTCTTACAATCCAAGCGATTGTGAGTTACAGGTCTTGCTTGAGGACCCAACAGTGGCAGCTTGGCAAAGATGGGTTTTGGACCTGGCCCATAACCGCAAGGCTACCACATTCCCCCTAACCAGATTCTGAAAAGACTTTCCAAAGAAGGTCGGACACCCTGTCACACCTAAGGACAAGTCACAGTGTTTTCAGTCACAGATTATGATTTTGCAGACTTGGGATCTTACCTGTTTACTATTTGCAAGACTGCAACTCGATTCCTTTTGAGATTACTTCTCATCATGCTCCTTGTGGAATGATACAAGAAGAGAAACTGTTGAACAATGGATCAGAAACAGAAGCAGCTATTGACCACAGCTGTCCTTGTATGTGCAGTGATTTGTTCTGTAAAAAAAAACAGGAAAAAAAGACAAGACATCACAGAATGAGGAATCCCTGGAGTCTTGTCCATGTATCATTTCTCCACCTGCCAGATACGTTCCTGTACTCGCTTTGCTGCAGAGAGCTCACTTATTGGTTGTAATGATAGGCATGACTGACCATATCTGAGGGAGGTGAAGATAGACAGGGGGAATCATCCTCAGGGCTGCAACAGCAACCCCTACCCAGCTATGTGATGTCTGGTTGGCTACATCTATCCTAAATCTAGATGGCTGTCCAGTATTGCCCAGTCCGTCTGTAAAAAACTTAGGGGTCACATTTTATTCAGATCTCTCCTTTGATGCGCTCATTAGCAGCATCACTCGAATTGCTTTCTTTCAATTACGTAATATCGCTAAACTTAGAAATATCCTCTCTTTTAATGATGCAGAGAAACTTGTTCATGCGTTTATAACCTCAAGGTTGGATTACTGTAACACCTTACTTACTGGATGCTCTAGTAAATCTATGAATAAACTTCAGTTAGTTCAGAATGCAGCTGCCCGAGTGCTAACTCGAACTAGAAAATTTGATCATATCACTCCTGTTCTATCATCACTGCACTGGTTACCAGTCAAATTCCGCATTGATTACAAAAACTTCTTATAACTTATAAAGCTCTACATGGTCTGGCCCCATGTAGAGCTTTATTAAGTTATTATCTGAGTGAACCTTAGAGTCTTACAATCCAACTCGGCTACTTTGTTCGCAGGGTGCAGGACTTCTTTTAGTTCCTAGGAATTAAAAAGGTCCAGCAGGGGGAAAGGCTTTCTCATACATGGCCCCCCGAAATATGGGAATAAAACTTCCCACTTTCGTCGAGACTCAGACACTCTCCAAAGTTTAAAGTCAAGGCTAAAGACATACCTATTGCTCAGGCTTTTGACTAGATTTAGACCAGGAGCCGGGCTTGGGTCACTGGGGCAGGAGTCTGAATTGTATGCTGCCTGCCTTGTCCATAGCCGGGAAGTGTCAAGTGGGGCAGTTGGCGAAATGGCTTAGGTCCTCATGATCTTGACCGTGCATCTGACTTAGACTAAGGGCAGAGCTGGGGGTTCATAGCCACATGTTTATGGTGATCAGAGACGTTGGGTGCTGGTCTTCTGCCTCCAGTGGGGTTCAATGTCTCATGTGAACCCTCTGGCTGTGTTCCTACCAGTTATTCCTCTTTCTAGCTAATGCTGCTATAGCTAATGCTGCCGGGGTTCTCATGCTAACATGGCATCAGTGAATGTTAATAGACACTGTGCTTTGTGAGTATCCATAATAATTACCATTTTCTGTTTTCTCTCGAGCGGTGTTCCAGTACCACTCCCCCCCCCCCCCCCCCCCCCCCCCCCCCCCCCTTCCCCCCCCCCCCCCCCCCCCCCCCTCCCTGTGCAAGCCCCCCACACATGATGTTCATCCGCTGCAGCTCATCAAGCTGATTCCGTCATCACTCCAACGCCCCATCATACCAGGACACTTAATGCCGATGTGCATATTTCACATTGATTCGTACTATGACTCAGAATTTAGTTTCGTTCTTAGGTCCCTTTTGTGTCTTGGTACTCCCAAGGTTTCTTCTAGATAGGGAGTTTTTCCTTGCCACTGTCGCCCTAGGCTTGCTCAATTTGGGATTAGACGTAGTTATTAGGAGATAATCTAAACTTGTAAAGTTGCTTTGAGACAATGCTCCATTGTAAAAAGCGCTATATAAATAAATATGACTTGACTTGGTTCAGGTCGTCTGCGCCGTGTGAATTCCAGTACAGGTATGCACTGTTTTAAGGACCACCTTACATTTTGTGAAACAGGATGTTGACCTGACATTACCATAGTCAGCTTGTCTTCTTATGTTACTGTAATGCAAATATAAATGGTATTTTCACAAGAAAACTGCATGCAAACGATACGTAAATGAGTGGAATGTCATCAATTTATGTAAATTCACAATAATTGTAGAATATACAGTAAGGTGCTATTATGACCTTGTCCAGGGAAAAGGCATAACACTTAAGAGGATGGTATGATAAACCTGGCACTTGTGGTTGACAGAAGCCGAAAATGCATCCATAGCCAGTATTACGATCAACAAGGAAGCTCATCCAGAAGAAACAGACGCAGCAAGTGAATGTGAACCAGTTTATATAGTTATAGTCTGAGAGAATATACAGGTAGTCGGGGATAGACAAAGGAGTACTACTTACAATAATACAGGCACATACACTTAGGAACACCATTTACAGCTTGTTAAGTAGCAGAGTCTCTCTCTCTCACACACACACACACACCAGCTGAGTTAGAACTGTCTCTAGTCCAAATGTCAGCTAATGAGCAAGCGAGCACATGACTGGTAAGGTAGTTAGCTGTCAAGTGAGTGAGGGACTTAAGCTGTTAAGCTGTAATGACTGTGGTAGCCTAGTGGTTAAGGTACTGGACTCTGGACCATAACATCCAGGGTTCATATTCCACCTCTGCCAAGGTGCCACTGTTGGCTCCTTGAGCAAGACCCTTAACCCACAGTTTCTTGGATTGTAAGATTGTATCAATTGGAAGTCACTCTGGATAACGGCATCTGCTAAATGCTGTAAATGTGACGATCTTAAGCTGTTAAATGCTTCTGCTTGCGGATCCACCAGTTGAGGTGACCAGCTGTATATGGCCACAGCATCCAGAAATAAAACCAGAATTTTATGTCCAATTATAATCGTCAAGACCTCGGTCCTTAAAGCGAATGGATGTTGATCGGCTGGACGTTAAATGGCACATACCTGTACAGACTCCACAATGCCCCATACCTCCTTCCCATACGTTACCCTGACCAGATAAAGAGGGTTTAAAATGTGAACCCACAATCTTCAAAGAATAAATGAACATGGTGATATATACACATTAGCCAATTTTTTATTATTGTTTATTCTCTCTTGGTTATTCATGGCAAGGGACAGTATTTTCCATTATATCATTTATCCACTTTTCCAGATAAGATCTTATAAATGAAAAGCAGAAACATTGACACTAATGACATTTTCAGTAACACACTTTTATGCACTACAAGATCTGTTCATTTTATCTTGCTGTTCATTAACTACTAAAAAGACGTGCTAATTATTTTGGTATTATTTTCCACAGCTGCTACAATGGAAGACTACAGACAAAGTGAATATTTTCCTTCAGTCTTACATTAACTATGGAATGTCTTCAGCAACACTAGACTGCCCGTAAATGGCAATACATGATGAAACCAGCAGATAAAAGAAAGAGCAGGCGCCCGTATGTTATGTAATGAACCCAGTCTTTGTTTGAACAGTTTCTAGCAGACAGAAAAATATGAAACAATGAAATTTACAATGATCAATAAATTGCTTATTTGAAAAGTTCTATTTAAAGCCAGGATATACTGTATGCACAGTACAGGTTGTGTGTATGACCTTTGCTCTTCTAGTTGTTTAAAAAAAAAAAAAAAAGATAAACAATAATGCACCTTAAATCTGAAATCTGCAGTCTGATCTCTGCTAGTTAAGTAAGATTATGACTAAATGTTACTGTGTTCACTCGTGGCTCCTATGAACAGAGTAACATTTAGTAGCAGATTCATCCATACAAATCTTAATGGTTTAAAGAGGCACTAATGTACCAAAGCTGTTAAGAAAGGCTAATGTTCCATTTTAAGCTGATGGGCTTTAAGAAAAGGGAAATTGAGAAATCAGGTCAAGCGTCAGAATCCCCAGGAACACAACACAGACTTAATGAGACACGTTCTGACAAATGTGTGAAAGCAACTTAAAGGCAATAAAATGCTGCTACAGTTAAGGTAGCTGTAACCCTAAACATAGCACATATACAAACCAGTGGTTAACATTTAGCTGCCTCACAAAAAATGCCAAATATTTTTGCTTATAATGATGAACATTCAGTAAGGTCAGGCCTCAGTTATTCCCAATTCTCATATCTGCCCTACAAGTCCATTACATCCATCCCAGTGCATTCCCAAACTTACGATCTACACGGTGTTACAGAGGGATGGGATAACAAAAGGGGATGGAAATATCTTAATTTGTGGACTGCCAAATATTACGCACAGAATCTGAAATTGCCTTTATATACACCGATAAGCCAAAACATTATGATCACCCACAGACCTAATGGTGAATAATGCTGATTATCTCAGCTTTGCATGTCAGGGTCTGGGATAATACTAGATGGCAAGTCGATTCCCATAGTCAACATATTGGACGCAAAATAAATTGTCAGGCATGAAAACCTGAGCAACAGCAATGGGGAGTGTCTACCAACAGTGGTCCAAGGAAAGACAAACCACGAACCGGCAACAGTGTTGGCTGTCCAAGGTGCGTTGATGCACAATGGCAGTCTTGTCTGATAACACAAAAGCTACAGTGGCACCGAAATCCTTACTGTTGGTAATGGGAGGAAATGACATCACACCCTTTTATGTACTGGGCTATGTACATCCCCACAGTAGGCACCTGAGTGACAGAACTGGACCTTTGAGAGAAGGAGATTGCATGATTCAGTGAGTACTGATTTGTTTTCCGTCATGTGGACATCAAGGTATGGCCGCAGTGTTAACCTGGGGAAGGGATGGCACCAGGATGCACCTTGGGTCCAGGCCTTCATGTCGATTTGACACAAGCTACATACCTAAACATGGCTGCGGATCAGGTGGCCAGGTGTTTTGGCTCATCTGTGTAAATGAAAACTGTAAGATTTGGAAGCAAGCATCATACACAAATTGCCTCAAGACTATCTAGTCTATTAAATGCGAGGGGAAAATGGAGAAGATACAGGTCAAGACCTGCTAAAATTATCAATGAGATAAACCCATACTGTCAAATGAATGCAAATTCAGATGAAACAGAACCAAATATGATCCCTTACAATACAGATGTTTTAAAATACATGCCAATTGTGGTTTCAATAAAAAATAAATAACACAAAAATATACAAATCTCTCTTCTTTCAGGTATAAGCAGATGTGTTTACCTGTTCACTCGATTTTGCATGTTTGTACATCACTGACAGGCAAAGTGCACATGCTCAGATCGCCATTAGGACAAACATTTGGGAGAAGCTATGATTTTCGTTCTACTCTTCCACAGGAAGTCTTTGAAGATTTAATTTAGTTGAACTTTCTCAAGCAGAATGAAGCTAAGAAGAGTAATTGTTTAAGCCTACTGCATCCAGATTCTTAGACTCTGTTGGACAGTACAAATAAATATTGTGAGACTATCGGCTCACACTCACACTGTCCGATTTGATGTATTAAAAAGGAAACGTATTCAGGAATCCACAGACTGGTACAATCTCCTGTGCTACTGACACGGAGACATTTTGATTTACAGATAATGCAAGAAGAGCTGCTCAGTGGCAATTCGACAGCCTCGGCGGTGCTCCAACCGACATGACTGGCTGACTGAGGGTGCTTTGCCCACACCTCATGAGCTCAGGGATTGGATTCAGACCCCTGCGACCCTGACCAGGACAAATGGGGTTAAATGAAGAAAAGACCCAACAGTAATACAAAAGAAACTGAACTTTTACCTTTTATAGCATTTTGCAAACATCAATATCCATAGCAACATACCTCTGATACAATCTTAGAGGCTGCAGTGCAAGCAAAAAAGGGTTAAGGATGTCAGCCAAGGACCCAACAGTGGCAGCTGGCAGTCCTCAACCCTCAGTCCTCAACCCTCAAACCTTTGTTCAATGTTTCAGTACCTGAACCAGTGAGCCACTATTGTCCATTAAGATTTGAGAAAGCATCTTGCATATTCTGTGAATTAGAAATGAGCATAAACTTGTAGAAGTTCCTTTTTTATCTTGTTAAGTTTCCATTCCTTTTTAGTTGATTAAAGTACTCTAGATACCACGAGCTCAAACTGTTTGACACCAAGAGCAAGCTTTAGTTCTGACTCAAAAAAGACAACATCAGGACACATATACTGGCCATTGTCCAGGGCCACATGAGAGTGCAGAGCCACTTTTCTATTTTAAACATCCACACTTTTGATCATGATATAGTTTGGATTGTAACAGACCACAAACTCGATGTGACTCTTGGAAGTATGAATTCCCAGTCCTCGTTTGCTGCTAGGCTAACAATTCGGCTGGTTTCCTCTCAGTGGTTTTCTGCAGATCTAAATCTTCTGGTTACAGTGATATCAGAAGGTTTCTGAAGGCTTTGAGGACTGCTCTACTTAACTGTACTTGAAAAGTAACCAGAGGCCATTTCTCATTATTTTTTCTCCTTTTTGCCTGGCATAACAAGAGCACAGCTACCTACAACGACCTACCAAGCCACTTAAACTGTTCTGTTCGATGGAGACTTTAGGTTGGCATAGGCATTATCTGTACTACTATAGCTCAAGACTAATAACAGGTAGACAGTTTGAATACGTGTTTGCTCCTGATTCATGACCTATATTAAATTCTCATTGTGTCTCTCTGATCCGGTATTCACAGCCTTCTCCTTCTCACTCTCCTCTTGCATGCTCATTTGTAGCTTGCTCCAGATATGCAAGTCTCCTGTCTGTAGGGCTTCCATAAAGAGCGTCGTGTGCTCACGGAGTTTATCGAGCTCAGCCTGAGTCCGTCGATTTTGTCGTATTAATTCTTTAGTGCGCAGCGTAATGTCCAGCAAGCCAGATTTGCTGAGAATATTGTACGTGTTGCAGAAACGCTTTCTCTTGCTACTGTCAGAGTCACTGTCTTGGCAAATGTCCTCATTGGTGATGACCACTGGTTGGGTCTGTAATGTCCTGGTACGCATGTCTGCGGGTTCTTTTGTGAGCTCCAGCCTTCCAGTAGCTGGCTTTTCCACACCAGAACAGCTGCCAGTGTCAGAATCAGTGATGGGAGTAGGAGGCCGAGGCGATGCTGTGAGATGTCTGCTCGGTGTAAGCTGGCTCGGTGTGGAGGTCACTAGACTAGAAGAGGTACTAGTCTGCAGACCTTGCTGCTTCTCACCATGAGGATGATCCCAGGAGCTGGATGAAGAACTGCAACTTTTCACCGACGCAGTGGTGCTAGAGTGAGTGCTACTAGCACAGCTACTGCGTGGGCTGTCGCCAGGGTGAGGGGCAATTTTAGGATAGGACTTCAGGATGGGGAGGTACTTCTTGTGCTTGCGACGCTTACTAGGAGGTCCTTTTGCTGTTCGCTGGGAGATTACTGGTTGGAGGAAGACTACTTGAGGTTGCTGAACAACTTCCACAGATGGACTGAACCCCCATGACTTCAGCGATGATGGGTTATCACCAGGCTGTCAATATATAAATAAATAAATAAATAAATAAATAAAAAGAAAAAGACATGAACTATTGAGGTTAAATCAGTGATGTGCTCCAGCTGGGCATTTCCTACAATATTCCAATGAGCTACTAAGTGAATCACCGTCTGGCTGCATCTTGCACTTGAATTGGCAATGAACAAGCAATAATAAATACAAATGCACTACACAGTTATAAACCCTCTTAATTAAAGTAATATCTGGTTGCTTATTTTGCTAATAAATAGGGATGCACCGAAATGAAGATTTGTGGCCGAAACTGAAACCAAAATGGAACATCTGTATAGCATTTGTAATGAATACCGAATACGTTTTTTCCCAGTTTTTTAATTTGCATTTTGCCACTTTTTCTGACCACTGCATAAATTAAATAGCCTAAAGATATTTTTTAATTAAATAAATAAACATATAGTGGTGCTTGAAAGTTTGTGAACCCTTTAGAATTTTCTATATTTCTGCATAAATATTAATTTTAAGGTCAGGACTTTGACTTGGCCATTCCAAAACATTTGCTTTATTCTTCTGTAACCATTCTTTGGTAGAACGACTTGTGTGCTTAGGGTCGTTGTCTTGCTGCATGACCTGCCTTCTCTTGAGATTCAGTTCATGGACAGATGTCCTGACATTTTCTTTTAGAATTCTCTGATATAATTCAGAATTCATTGTTCCATCAATGATGGCAAGTCGTCCTGGCCCAGATGCAGCAAAATAGGCCCAAACCATGAAACTACCACCACCATGTTTCACAGATGGGATAAGGTTCTCATGCTCTAATGCAGTGTTTTCCTTTCTCCAAACATAAGACTTTTCTTTTAAAACCAAAAAGTTCTATTTTTTTCTCATCCGTCCACAAAGCATTCTTCCAATAGCCTTCTGGCTCGTCCACATGATCTTTAGCAAACTGCCGATGAGCAGCAATGTTCTTTTTGGAGAGCAGTGGCTTTCTCCTTGAAACCCTGCCATGCACACCATTGTTGTTCAGTGTTCTTATGATGGTGGCTCATGAACATTAACATTAGCCAATGTGAGAGAGGCCATCAGTTGCTTAGAAGTTACCCTGGGGTCCTTTGTGACCTTGCCAACTAATACACAACTTGCTCTTGGAGTGATCTTTTTTGGTTGGCCACTCCTGACGAGGGTAACGATAGTCTTGAATTTCCTCCATTTGTACACAACCTGTCTGACTGTGGGTTGGTGGAGTCAAACACTTTAAAAATGGTTTTGTAACCTTTTCCAGCCTGATGAGCATCAACAACTTTTTCTGAGGTCCTCAGAAATCTCGTGTTCGTGCCATGATACACTTCCACAAATGTGTGTTGTGAAGAGCTGACTTTGACAGATCCCTGTTCTTTAAATAAAACAGGGTGCCCACTCACACCTGATTGCCATCCCATTAATTGAAAACACCTGACTCTAATTTCACCTGCTAAGCCTAGAGGTTCACATACTTTTGCCACTCACTAATATGTAATATTGGATCATTTTCCTCAATAAATAAATGACCAAGTATAATATTTATGTCTCATTTATTTATCTGGGTTCTCTTTATCTATTTTTAGGACTTGTGTGAAAATCTGATGTTGTTTTAGGTCATATTTATGCAGAAATATAGAACACTCTAAAGGGTTCACAAACTTTCAAGCACCACTGTACGAAGTATGCAGCAAGGGCACTCACTAGGTAATGAGACAGACCCAATGAATACTTGATAAAGCGCTAGCACAATCAGGTCAAATCTCCTATCGTTCAAGTGCTCCAAAATAACTATTTAATTCGCATTTCTTTAAAAAGAAGGCACAAAAGCGAACAAAACCCTCGCACTGTAGAGCCTTGCTTCCACACAGCCCAAGTCATGTCATGACACGATGACATAAGCTGACATTTTTACTGTTGATCTACTGCTGCTCAAAATTAACACGCGTGCCGATTGTCACAAGGGAGCGAAACAAGCAAACAACATTTTCATATACTTTCTCAATTTCATTACTATGAAGGTTATCAATTTTATTTATGCCATAAAACATATGAAGTCTTAGATTTTGACACTTGACTTTACAGTATATTTAACTTTCATGCTTGCACCTACATTTCCAACTTCAATGCCATTCAATTCCAGATTCAGGCCCAGGCTTTCTCATGCCCTCACAAGCTAACACCACCAGCACTCTGATGCCTCTCACCAGTCATGCAGTTCCTTCATCACATCCTCTGCTATTTAAACCCCTTGTCTGAAAAGGCCGGGGGCGATGCCGAGTTCAAGCCTTTTGTTCCCCAAGCTCTGTTGTCTCCGCTCTCTGCCACAGTGTAACACTAACATTTTTAAATAAAACGTTTTTAAATAAAACATTTTGGTATTTTTTCTCTTTTGGCAGTAAAATGCTGGAAAGTGCTGTTTTTAAGCAACAAAAATGTTTTGCAAACCTTTTCATTGGCTCGGTATTTCTCTAAAATATTTTATAATTTATGATTTGCATGGATTTTACCAAAGCACATGTTTTTCCAAACCTTTCTTTTAGAGGAAAATGGATTTTGTTTGTTTCTGTTCTGATTTAAATTCATCATTTTTCATGGCCTCTTACCTGCTTTACAAGAACATTGTTCATAATAATCATGGAAGACAGACTTTGAAAGGATCCACCAATAACAGCCAGCTGAGAAGGCTGCGATCTGGAACCCAATCCCGCTTTGTTCGCCCGTCGTGCTGCATCCTCACTGTCTGTCTGATCAACTACACTCAAATACTCCGAACTAGCATCTATTAAAACACAAGAAGAAAAGGCATGAAGAGAAAAAGCATACAAGCATTATCATTCAAAAACAGATATGCCTGTATTTTAAAAATACTGACCTGAGAAACCAGAATCTCTTTCAGTGTCTGGTTTGGACTTCTCTGGTCTCTTTGTCTTGGGTTTGCCTATAGTCGTCATGAGACCATCATCTTTCGTCTTTGTGCTCATTATGGGTACACCTTTTTGGCCACACCACTGTCGCCCTGTCACAAAACAGGCTGGTTAAAAAAATGTTTTAATATTTTTTAAATGTCACAACTTTCATTCTGCTTTCAATTCCAAATGTGTCAAAATGCATCAGGTGACTAGAGACAGGAGAGTGTGTGTTCCAGTTTGTGTTAGGATGCTCTTGGTTGGATATTTTTGGTTTCTCGACTATTCTCAGTTGAGCAGTGACACTGAGGTGTTTCCATCTCCAGCAGAACTGCTGGGTCTGATCCACTCGTACCATACCACCACATCAGTGTCACTACAGTGCTGAGACTGATCCACCACCCAAACAGAGAACAGCATGAATATTTTATATTATAATATTTTGTTAGGGGGGCCATAACAAAATATGTAGAGCATCAGATAGCTACTTTAGTCAGGTCTCAATTTTTTCAGGACAGTGGAAACCCTGAGTTTTGTTCAATAATAACATGTTCAGCAAAGGCCTTTTGATGACGCGTATCAAAGCGTGGGACTATTTTAGTGCTGCGCCATGTAATTTTCCTCTAGAATTTGGCATAAACAACACGAAAGCATGGATTCATCCAGCTTTGTATAAACAGTTCAGGCTGGTGGTGTAATGGTGTGGGGGATTTTTTTTGGCACACTTTGGGCCCCTTAACACCAAATCATTTATACACCACAGCCTAACTGGGTATTGTTGCTGACCATGTCCATCCCATTATGACCACAGTGTACCATCTTCTGATGGCTGCTTCCAGCAGGATAATGCACCATATCACAAAGCTCAAATCAGCTCAAACTGGTTTCTTGGACGTGACAATGAGTTCACTGTCCTCAAAAGGCCTCTATAATCACCAGATCTCAATCCAACAGAGCATTTTTGGGATGTGGTGGAACAGGAGAGTCGCATCATGGATGTGCAACTGGTAAATCTGCAGCAAGTGCATGATGCAACTATGTCAACATGGACCAAAATCTCTGACTAATGTTTCCAGCGCTTTGCTGAACCCATGCCACAAGGAATTAAGGCAGTTCTGAAGGCGGAGGTCCAACCCGGTACTCCCATGGTGTACCTAATAAAGTGGACGGTGCGTATACAGGACTATGGCGGACTTATAGTGTGCTCGTGCATATATATACACGATTACGTGATGAAGGAGAGTCATACTGTGAATTATATTCATATATGTGAAATAATTCACATGCAAAACTTACATTACTGTATAAAATAATTGTTGTCTTTTAAGCTTATTTAAACTGACAAAGTGCAATCCAGCTATGTGGTGGTGTCTAAGCTGGCAAAATAATGCTGATTACAATTTTATCGTGCAAATGTGAATTACTGATAAGTGCTTACATTAGGACACAGCTAGTACCAAGTTTGACAGCTAGTCAGATCCTTATTTCTGTCATTACTTAGCGGTTTTTATGCCCGGAAAATTCCAACAAACATTTTAGTTAGTTCAGCTTGACATATTTATTTCACTTCGCTTGTGAGCCTCATCACAGCCCCCGAATCATATTCTGTGAAATATCTCAGCAAACAGACTGTCAGAGCTAACAGGGTCGCTACTGCTCGCTAGCTTAGTAGCTAGCTTGTATATTAGCTATCTAGCCTCAAACACGACTGTCGAAACGTTGTCCTGAGCTCGGAGGTTTAGCATTATAGGGTATAAATAGGGTAGAAAACAACTAACACATATAATCAATGTAAGAAAGCCTATAACCTACCTTGTATTTGCGTCTGCCCTTCACATTCACACCTCAGTAAGAAAACACTTAAGGCTGGGAGTCAACTCGATGCTTTCAGGCACTGGGAATCAGAGTCGGTTCCATTGCTTTGGAGTCAATTCCACACCAAATCGCGTAGAGTGACGGCATATTCACCTCAACCGTCACTTTGCTACTATTTTACTTGAAAGAAATTTACAGAGCTAAGTAAACTGTTTAATTGTACGACAAGTCGATAGTAACAGTCACACCTGGGGGAAAGGGGGTGCTGCCGTTGCAGCAACCACCTAATATCATCTGTATAGCATTTATAATTCTCCAACCCCAAATCAGTGTAAGCTGTGGTGGTATGGAAAATGCAATAAAAAAAAACTCGGTGTTACTTACATCTGGGCGGCACGGTGGCTCGATGGGTAGCATCGCCGTCTCACAGCAAGAAGGTCCTGGGTTCAATCCCAGGGTGGAGTCTGCATGTTTTCCCCCTGTCTGTGTGGGTTTACTCCGGGCACTCCGGTTTCCTCCCACAGTCCAAAGACATGCAAGTTAGGTTAATTGATTACACTAAATCGGCCTGGTTTGAGTGTGGTCTCTGGCGACAGACGGAGTGATGCGTCAGCTGGAGTATTCTTGGTCGCATCAAATGGCAGTGGGCGGACCCCGCATCCGGTGGTACAAGCACCAGGAAAATGATGATGAGTGTTACTCACATCTACTTTTGCTTTCATATAATTGCAGTGTGAAGCTAGGATATTCACAAATTGTCTGGTCAACTCAATTTTATTTGTTATTATACATTCTTTTCTGCTTTTCAAGCCTGCAACACAATCCAAAAAATATTGCAATGTTTTATCCCTTCTCACAACACTTACAAAAGATGTTTTGGTACCTAGGATATGAATCGTTGAAGTGTTTCAGGTGTCATTTGTCAGGTGACAAATCATGTCAATCAGCATTTTTTGGTTCAAAATTCTCACACATTCTCTATTGGGGACAGGTCAGTCAATCCCAGTGATGGTCCATTCCAGATGCCTCCAGAGAAGTCGATGCTTAACATAAGGCTTCGTGTTTGCACAGAAACGTTTTAAGTGGCATTTGTGAATGTAATTCACAACTGTAGTGCTTGACAAAGGTTTCCCAAAGTAATCTCTTGCCCATGTGGTTATATCAACTATTGATGAATGATGGTTCTTGCTGCAGTGCCATCTGAGGGATCAGAGATCACAAGAGGTCAGCTTAGTCTGCACTTTAGGTACTAAAATCCTCGAGATTCCTTGAATTTGTTAAAGATGATATTATGCACTGTAGTCGTAGAAATATTCAAATCCTTTCCAATCTTTCTTTTGATTTTAAACAATTCAATTTGTCAAATTTGATGACAAACTGAGAAGCCCATGTTTGCCCCTCAATGACTCAATGAAAACACATAATTATTCAGTGTTTTTAACCTCATTACTAGCCCTAAATTGCCCACCGTTCCAAATTCTTTTTTGGGCTGTGCTGCAGAACAACATTCTGAACAAATCAACCATCCCATTAGTCCTTAGGTCATTCATTCACCTCAGAATGGATTTGTTTATTTGTAACACTGCTACAATAGTGTTTGTTTATTCAGCACTTGTAGGCTAAAGGTAATGGGTTTGTTTATTTGTTATTTAGTGGCAATGGCTATTCACAACAGAAGCAAGGTCACATCGATACATCACACTCATACTGGGCCACGTCTTTGGAAATCATGAGGAAACCAGAGTACCCAGAGTAAACCCAGACAGACATGGGGAGGACAAGCAAACTCCACACAGACAGAGTCCGTGGTTGGAATCGAACCTGGGATCTCCAGAGCTGTGTGTTGACTGAACCACCTTGCCGGCACTCATGGGTTTGTTTGTAAAACTGCCGCTGCATTGAAAGCTTTTAAATTATTTGGTTTCATTCCTGTGTGTGTGTAAAAAGGTTGGACGTCACATGCAAACACGACTGGCTGTGTCTGAGGGAGGGGTGGCCAGCTGGAAGATCCTTACCTAGCCCTTTGATGGACTGACAACCTTTCCAGGGCATGCTTATGTCTGTGTGCTTAGGGGCTGGGTGCCACGAAGAGCTGGTTCACAACGTGTAACATAAAAATAAAATGTACTGAAACAAGTGTAATACATTTACAGAATTTAGCGGTCGGAGGCTATGGACCTTTCTCAAGGAAATTACCCACTCGGTGGTCATTTCAAAGAACGAAGCTTTGAATTAATAACCTTTCAGTGCCAATAATCAGGAGCCTCAATCTTTATGTAGAGGAGAACAATAAAGGACGGGGGAATGTGAAAACCTCCAGCTTCTTACAGAAGGTACGAAACACGGAGAAAGCATTTTTAGTCAAAAGCCTTAAAATCTACATTAATCCGACTGCACTACACCTCTGGACAATTTCTTACGAGATTCATTCCTTGACGTTCGCACAATGGAACCAATAGATTCCCAACACCAGAAACTGACTCGGAGTCGGCTCCTACATTTCTGAAATCGAACAGGCCTCGGAAACACACGATACTGTACACGAGACAGCAGTCTCCCAAATCCTCAGACACACAGCCATCCACATGACCAATGGGGTCACGTTAGGACAACAACGTCAACAGAATCAAATATAGCTTTGTTTATCCCACACTTTCCCTTATAGCCGCATAGTAATAGCACAACACATATTCACATGACTTATGTCGACAAAATGTACATAGAAGAATTGGGCAGGATGTGTTATAAATGTGTTTAAATCGGGACTACGTCACTCCGTGGGTGTCTAGTCCAGCCCCTGCGAGTTCTCTGCGCATTCCTATTGGTCAGAGCCACAAACGGCGTCTGCTCAACAACGTGACAGTACAGTGTTGTTGGAACATGACACATTCACTTCTGCCTCTGCGCAAATAAGTGAACTCACTATGCTTAACGGCTACGCTAATAAATGTGCTTCATAATGATGCGTAACCTATGTAAACTGGGTTAAGTAAATTGCAAAAGTGTAAACTGAAAAAGTGTGCAAACGCTGCTCATAAATGTGATCATAAGAACATATCCAAAATGACACATAGAGAATGTTCTCTAACCCAAAACCTTTTTTGTAAAGGCAGCAGCTCCTCCAAAGGCCAGTCAGGTGAGAGGATTTCTACGGTTTAAATAAAAAATTCTAATAAACTTCATTTGTTGTTTGATAGAAAATACTTGTTAGTAAAGACAGGAAAGGAAAAATAGATCTAGCTTTCACATAATGAAAGTTATTTGATGCATTTGCAGGATTTAAGAAAAGGTTTAATCTGCTAAAAATTAGATTTCAAAAGCTATTCTGGTACTGACACTTTTGGTTTATTTCTTTTTGAGGATTTTACCAATAGCTGTTTTGTCCTCTAGCTGGGGACATAGTGGACTTTGATTTGTTCATATTTCCTTGTGTGAAAATAAATAAAACTTAAATCGGGAAACTAATTTTCTGCTGTCAAATGTCATGTTGTCCTAAAAATTCAGGCATCCAGGTTATTAAACATGGATAAAGCTACAGACTTGGTATTTGAGTTGTGTATTTAGGACGTGCTACTGCAGTAACATTGCTTGTGCCTTTGCTTGATCTGTACCTGTCGTTAGTAGATGGATAGTAGTTAAGTCATAAGATCTGTACCTAATATCAACTTTGAATGACATGCATCTTCAAAGAAATTTGCTGCTATGAGGCAATTCCTCCAAAGAGTTTTTAATTTTATGTTAGTTTCATAATGCGGGCCTTTTTGGGTCATTTTAAAAAATTTTCTTAGGGGCTTAGCTTTAGACCACCCCTTACTCAAAACGTAGTCCCCATTCATAAAGTGACACCCCTACTCAGGCTTATTTCTCTTCAAATCAGATTTCGTTCAATGCTGCTCTCAGCTCAGAACTAGCAAAAAAACTTTGGGGTCGTGGTATACTTATCTACATTCTGGAGAAGTCTTGTCAAAGGTGATCTTCATGGAAGAGTTGCGACTAAACAGCCTTGGCTCAGAGGGAAAAACAAAGCCAAGCGACTCACCTATGCACAAAAACACAAGGACTGGGGATAGTACAATGGCAGCAGGTGCTGTGGACTGATGAGGCAAAATTTGAGGGTTTTGGCTCTAACAGAATACTGTTTGTCCACGGAAGGGGTGGAAAGGATCAGTGTCTCCATTCAACAGTGACACACAGTGGAGGATCCCTGAAAGTTTGGGGCTGTATTTCTGCAAATGGAGCTGGATTTCGTTAAAATGAATAGCCCCCTCACTGCTCAGAAGTACAGTGATCCATGATGTAGTTCCATGAGGAAGGCATCTGATTGGTTTTCATTCTGCAGCGTGACAGTGACTCCAAACACACCACCAAACTCTCAAATAACTGGTTCTAACAAAAACAAGAACAAGGAGTCCTACAGCAGATGGTATAACCCCCACAGAGCCCTGATCTCAGCATCATTGAGTCAGTGTGGGATTATATGAAGACACAGAAACTAGTGAGACCATCAAAGTCTTCAGAGGAACTTTAGCAGGATCTCCAAGAGGCTTGGGAAAACATACCACCTGAGTACTTTCAAAAATGGAATGGCAATAGATATTTCATGCTGTTTTAAAAGTTAATGTTTTCACACCAAATATAGCATCTTTTTGTTTTTAATCCCAGTTCCAGTTAGAAGCCGTAAGTGGTAATACTGGAAACAAAGTTTTCATCTTCTCATAAATGGCCCCCATCCTCACTGAATCTAAGCATCCCTTTGTTTTTAGTCACTTAGTAGTCCGAGTTTGAGCTGCAAGTTCTAATGCAGGAAAAAGTTTCTCTGCATTTTAGCACTATTACAACTATTCATACTTTTATTACTATATTTTTGAATAGTGGATATATCGGCCAATGATGATTATTTCAAAATGGCATTAATTTAAAGCCCAATTAATCGGCCAACCACTATTGTACATAATTCATCAGTGAGTTCAATTAAAATATGAAATTGTTTGTATGGTATTAGTATAATTAAAATATGAATCACGTACTACACAGTTGAATAAAACATAACACCTCAATCATAATAAATCAAAGCAGAAGTTTCTCAGTACAGTCATTAATTTATTGAACCATAAGTATAGTATTACATAAAATAAAATTCATGCACAATGATGGAAAGATGTCTTTACAACAATATAACATAAGTGAATTTGCAGCAGTATTCATGAAATATGATCAAATATCCAAAGATAATTTCATCTAACAATGGATCTAATAACATCTGTCATTACTGTTTTTCTTAGAAGTGTGAAGAATTGGCACAAAACGATAATTTGCAAAGCTCTACATTGTGATGGTGAATATGTGATGTCTATAATTCATGTATTAATTTAGTTTTTTACTCATTGTCATGTATGTGATACATAAATAACATGGAATGAACTTGAACTTCTACATACAGTAAATATACTGCCCATACATGTCACAGGGCTCTACTGGTTTCAAGCAGATGTTCTAATCTTTGATAATTAGATGAGGCTGATGCACAGGCTAATACTGATAAATGATATCAGTTTGTGCCCATAAGCAAATGAGGTTTTGATTTATTACAACACGCTCAAGTAACATCAGTCAGGATACGAGGGCCCAACTGTTATTCTACCTCACCATAGATTATCTCATTGCCAGTGGACAACAAGCTCCTTCCCTAGAGCCAGCCAGATCAATGTGCTCACATTTTAGAATAATAAAATGACTGATTGTGTGTGTGTGTGTGTGTGTGTGTGTGTTTTTGTTACGTACAATAAAAGAGAAAAAAGCAATCATTGTAGCTGAGATGATTATGGCACCTACAGCAGAAACAATGCTTGATTAAAAGTGACTCCAAGAAGACATGATGTTACTCTATACAGTGGAACCTCAGAATTCAAACTTAATTGGTTGCAAAAGGCAGTTCGAATTCAGATTTGTTCATTAATTTCATTCATTTCAGACAGTCATGTGTGTACAGGTTTTACTGATGTTTGAAAATGGAATTGAGGCAAAAGAAATTCGAATTGCCCATTCGATATCCAAATTGGTCGAATACAGAAGCATTTGAATTCAAAGGTTCCACCGTATATTAAATCCAGTTATCTAATTAAAAGTTATTTAAAAGTTGACTAAAAGTCATTTAAATTTAGCTATTGTTAGTGCTGGTACCTGCTAAGCATTGTTATTAATAGTAAGGATTTTATGACATTTTATTATGTTGTTTAGGATGTGGAAACAATTCAACATACACTCACCGATCACTTTATTAGGTACACCTTCGTGTTTCTACACTCATTGTCCATTTTATCAGCTTCACTTACCATATAGAAGCACTTTGTAGTTCTATAATTACATACTGTAGTCCATCTGTTTCGCTACATACTTTGTTCGCCCCCTTTACTCTGTTCTGTAATGGTCAGGACCCCGACAGGACCAGCACAGATCATGTACTATTTGGGTGGTGGATCATTCTCAGCACTGCACTGACATGTGGTGGTGGTGTGTTAGTGTGTCTGTGCTGGTATGAATGGATCAGACACAGGAGGGCTGCTGGAGTGTTTACCTCAGTGTCAACAGATCACTGCTGGACTGAAAATCATCCACCAACCAAAAATATCCAGCCACCAACATCCTGTAGGCAGCATCCTGTAGGCACTGATGAAGAACTAGAGGATGACTAACAAACTGTGCAACAACAGATGAGCTACTGTCTCTGACTTTATATCTACAAGGTGGAGCAATAAAGCAATATTAGCAATATGTCTAATAGAGGGCATAGTGAGTGATCTCTGTGTACAAAAACCAACAGCACTGCAGTCTGAGCCAATCATATCAGCAAAACACACTAAGCACTCACTGCAGTGCTGACAATAATCCTCCATCCAAATGGTACCAGATCTGTGCTGGGTACGTGTGGGTTCTGACCATTAGAGAACAGAGTAAAGGGGATTAACACAGTATGTAGAGAAACAGATGGACTACAGTCTGTAATTTTAGTACTATAAAGTGCATCTATATGGTAAGTGGAATTCATAAAATGGACAATGAGTGTAGTGACATGGACGTGTACCAAATAAAGTGGCCAGTGAGTGTATACATACATGAATACTGTACATAACCAACTCACATAGTGACCAACAGAAAGCAAAACATACCTGCCAGTTTTCACCCTCTTCTTTCCCTTTGTTGTTTGCCTTTTCTTCTCCTGTTTGGACTCCTTAACCTCTCACTGTAAGTACATATTACATTAATAATTATTCAACCATCATAACGAGGTTGGTTTACATACACTGAATAAGTGCTGATAAAAACACTAACCCTTGATATCTATGCTTCTGTCTGGGTCTAAATACATAAAGATTGTTAGGTCACATAAGATCACAACTGTATTTCCAACAACAGCTGCTTTCCTCTTTAAAATCGTTTGGCTTCCTTACCTGCATTCGCAAGAGTAGTGCTCTAAAAATGAAAGCTGCACATACTGACTGGTCCTCTGTACTGGACTTACCCTCACCAACTAAAAGGAAGCAGACAAATTCATTAAATTCATACCTGTATATAATGCTGTCTGCAGGAAACATGAACACTGAATGTCAGCGCTCTTTGATAACCTGCTCAATACCTACATTACGGTACCGTGCAAACGTCTTAGGCCAACGTCAGATTTGTTGTTTCAGCAATGGTATAATGAGAGATATATATATATATATATATATATGATATATATATAAACAGCGGTTTCTTGGCTGTTACCCTTCCAAAAAGTCAATTCCTGATCAAGCTTCTTCAGATCACTCTTCTTCAGGTAACACCAAATACACGCCACTGTAGCCTATAGAATCTGTTTTTGCTGATTTTTGTTTTCTGCCATTTTGAATACTGCATACAAATGTTCTGAATTTTCTGGTTGCATTCTAAGAATGATACGGAGAAATATATATGGTCATTATACCATTGCTAAAACACTGATGTATCTAATGTAATGGTGGCCTGAGACTTTTGCACAGTACTGTACATATTTGGCAGTTCATTAGGAACACCTATACCTTGTACCTACACTCACTTTTTACCTCATCCATCATTGGAGCAAGTCAACCATATTACAACTACTGAAGTAATATTTATGTGGTGAATCATTCTTAGTGCAGAAGGGACAATGCCAATGCTGTAGGCTGGATATTTTTGGTTGATCGACCAAGATTTCACCTAACTTTACCTGCTACACCTGTGTCACTGCTGTGCTGAGAAATGCTCGCCACCCAACAATATCTATTTAGCAGTGGTCCTGTGGAGGCCACGTTCTATTGACATATGGAATACATAGAAAACGACTGGACTATATTCAGTAATTTTATGTACAAATTAGATTTGTATGGTGGGTGTGGCTCAGAAAATAGCAAGTGAGAATATGCACAAGAATAAAGTTTAACGTTTAGCTCTTTACATGTGTGATTAGCTTTTTCCGAATAGCCTAACAGAAGTAACTATATAAAGCTGTACCTGCAATGTGACATTGTGTGTAAGGGTGGCAGAGCACTCTAGCTTCTCATCGTTGCAACAACCAGAGCATCGATGGAGAGAGACACACTTCGGACTGAAGATGAATTCCACACTGCCTGGATACTCCCGCTCTACTTCTACCACTCGCTCCACGGTCTGACACATGCTGCGACTCCACACCTCATGAAACAGCACCACTGCAAAAGCAGTTACAGGTCTGGTCATTTAAAACATTAAATAAAAAGTTTCATTTTTGCCAGGAGCTAGGTATAGAGGAGATCCTGTACTTTAGCATATCTAAAAGCTAAAGTAGAATAGGATGTAATCGAAAATAACTTTACATTTTAAGGTGTGCTCTTAGGCATAGATTTGTACTATATTTACAAATGTTAGTGTACTACATATCAAACAGGAAGCCATTTTAAGCCCTTCCTGATGAAAATTCCTTATAATATTGCCAGAAAATGTTTTCCTTTTACAGTTCAATAAATCTAAATAAACAAACCAAATAAAATACAGTAAATATCACAGGCACGGTTTCCT
Organism: Ancistrus triradiatus; assembly: GCA_025084515.1. NCBI lineage: Eukaryota > Metazoa > Chordata > Actinopteri > Siluriformes > Loricariidae > Ancistrus > Ancistrus triradiatus. Next base: position 13,494 of record JAJAGP010004822.1, on the reverse strand, counting down.
TTTGTTTTTTTGCTGGAGAGGCTCATTTTAATGAGCACAACAGACTTAAATGTTCTGCTCAGTTCCTTGCTCTTTTCTGAAATGTCTGCCTGCATCGAAAACAGCAGGAAATATGTCGCGCTGTTGCATAAGACTCCCGTAAACGTTTCTCATTTTGTAAGTGTGTGTGTGTGTGTGTGTGTGTGAGAGAGAGAGTGAGAGAGAGAACTGCATTCAGCTTTACAGTGAAATAAGCTTTTTACCTTTCAAGACTACCTTGAAAACAGAAAATCTATGTTTGTTTGATTATTTGGTTGATGGACAGTTATTAGCATCAGTGACCATTTCAACAACACATACAAGGTTACACCTATCCGCAAGTTTACATCAAGATATATGTATATACACACAATATATATCTATCAATATACACACACACACACACACACATGTGACTAGTCTTCATGTAAACACACACACATGTACATATATATATATATATATATATATATGTATATATATATATATATATATATATGTGTGTGTGTGTGTGTGTGCGCGTATAGGTGTAACCTTGTGTGTGTTGTTGAAATGGTCACTGATGTGAATAGCAAAATGCTCACAAGGGCTCACAAACTTTCAAGCGCGTGTGTATATACAGTGCCTTGCAAAAGTATTCGGCCCCCTTGAACTTTTCAACCTTTTGCTACATTTCAGGCTTTAAACATAAAGATATGAAATTGTAATTTTTTTGTGAAGAATCAACAACAAGTGGGACACAGTCAAGAAGTGGAACGAATAATATATATATATATAATATATAATATATATATATATCTATATATATATTCCGTTCCACTTCATGATTGGTGTCCACTGTGAGGTAGTCTTGCAGTGTAAACACATACCACACACATAAAAATATATAATGTGTGTGTGTGTGGTGTGAGAGTAGTCTTCATGTAAACATATACAGCACATATACATATATATATATACACACACACACATATGTGTGGACTAGTCTTGTGTGTTATATGTGCGTGTTTTTACATCAGGACTAGTTCTCACACACACACACACACACACATATATATATATATATATATATATATATATATAAATATATATATACACAACACACACACACACACACACCACACACACACACACACCACACACACACACTTGAAAGTTTGTGAGCCCTTGTTGAGCATTTTCTATATTATTTTGAATAATATTGACCTAAAACATTCATCAGAAGTCCTAAAAGTAGATAAAGAGAACCCAGTTAAACAAATGACACAAAAATATTATACTTGGTCATTTATTTTTTGGGGAAAATGATCCAATATTACATATTAGTGAGTGCCAAAAGTATGTGAACCTCTAGGATTAGCAGTTCATTTGAAGGTGAAATTAGAGTCAGGTGTTTTCAATCAATGGGATGACAAGGAGTTGGGCACCCTGTTTTATTTAAAGAACAGGGATCTATCAAAATCTGCTCTTCACAACACGTTTGTGGACGTGTAACATGGTAAGAACAAAGGAGATTTCTGAAGACCACAAAAAAAGAGTTGCTGATGCTCATCGGGTTGGAAAAAGGTTACAAAACCATCTCTGAGAGTGGAGTTTGGACTCCACCAATCCACAGTCAGACAGATTGTGTACAAATGGAGGAAATTCAAGACCATTGTTTCCCTCCCCAGGAGTGGTCGACCAACAAAGATCACTAAGAGCAAGGCGTGTAATAGTTGGCGAGGTCACAAAGGATCCCAGGATAACTTCTAAGCTACTGAAGGCCTCTCTCACATTGGCTAATGTTAACATTCATGAGTCCACCATCAGAAGAACACTGAACAACAATGGTGTGCATGGCAGGGTTGCAAGGAGAAAGCCACTGCTCTCCAAAAAAAACATTGCTGCTCATCTGCAGTTTGCTAAAGATCACGTGGACAAGTTTGTTCTGTATGTCAAAATCGTGCACTATCAACCAAATAATTTCACTACATTTACAAGGTATCTATACATGCTGTTCAGAGGCTAGACATGAACATTAACAAATTTAGTTATAAGGTACTTGGGTAGTGCAGCGCCCAATTAGAACCCAGCCCAAGTAGAGCTGGCATGGGAACAACACAGGCTTGATTGCCTTTTTCTGAAGAAAGAGGGGCCAGGTGCATTATTTACAATAGGTGAGCTCTTTCTAGCAGAAAAGCGAAGCAGCAAAGCAAGTTCAGCAATGTCTCTGGGGGTACAGAATTGAGACGGATGGATGGAGGCCTTACTAACTGCATTTCTGTTGGACTACAAAAGGAGGAGAAACTGGTGGAGGTGTGGAGTGGGCAAGAGTGTCTATTTGATGGGTTTTCTCATTTGTACCACAAAGTGGATACATAAAAAGTCATGAGAAATAGTCTGCTATATTTGTCTTGTCTTTAGATGCGAGATGTGTCAGACTTTAAGTCGTGTATGATTAGCATAAGTGCTATGGATACAGACCGTCTGCTAAATGATGTAAATGTAATTACATGATTTTATTTTTGCCTTTTGTCATTTAGCCCGTTTATAAAAATATAAAAAGTCTAACTGGAAGAGTAAAGCGGTTAAGAAACCTTTATACCTTATCCCAATGCCAGTGGAAATCGTATGTTTGATTAATGGCTTTGGAGTTTGTTCCCAATATCCATTACCATTGACCCCTTTCAGAGTTGAAGAGAAGAGGGTGAAATCTTTAAAAGACACTCTAGCAAAGTCATGATCACTTCATTATGGATCACAGATGATGTATGACCAAGTTTTGAGCAACACATATTTTACCTTTGGAATGAGTTGTTGTTTAGATGGGATGGATACCTGCAACACCACAAAGAACAACAAAATTCATAAAACACAATGAAAAATGCCGATTATAAACATAACGCAGGTCAAGTGTTTTTGCACCACAGAGATGTGTATCAGTAAATGCGCATGGCCACAGGGGAATCCTCGGAGTTGTACCAAACAGTAAATTTTCTTTGTGCATTAAACCAAGTCTAACACATGGGATCACAGTGCTGGCCGTTGGAGTTTGGCTTACATCCAACATGGGGACGATTTGTGAGCAAACTCTGAAGTGAAGTTAATTAGAGCATGTGGGCAGCCAGTCACTACAGTGATTGGAGGAAGTAACAACCAAGCTTAGCTAGAGGACGACGTGCAAATTCCCAAACCACGCTATAAAAAATGAGACGGGGGTTTTTTTTTCAACATAACTCTGCCACAAAAGAGCTCAATAGACCAATGGCATAACTACAGTGTGAGAGAGTTGAAGCACAGATTTACAAAAACAGCTATAGCTGACCCATTAACCATGCATTAAATACTATGACTGATGACAAAATCCAGATCGCACACCATGGTAATATATGAATATCTAGGCTTTCTGATGATCAGAGGGCTGTTGGCTGAAATGTATAGAGAATGCATCTGACATTATTGCATCTGACAGGACTCTCAAAGAAGCATTTTTCCATATTGTATACATCATGCAGCTAATAACAGCACACGGAGTTATAACAACTACAGCAAATTCTGAATACCTTTGATTTTTCTCTCTTCTCTCGACAAACCTATAACCGAAAAAGAAGCTTCAAACCAGAGTCATATACTTAGTTTCCAAGCACGTTGTAAAACAAGTGACTGACTAACATACATGCAAATTAGTTTTGTATGAGAACAATGGCATTATTCACAGATTCAGGAATGCAGGCCCTGAATGGCAAAAACACTTGGAAAAGAAGTTTAAAATTTCATTTTTAATTATATGTGGAGTAATTCCATAACCTCTGTACAGTGGAATGTGGAGCAGAAGTGTGGTTTAGGATCTGTACCATACTGACAAAACTGCTCATGTTTGCAATCAGACATCCAATCTGCGGAGTGCTGCACAGGAAATACGTGCAAGCGTGCGCATCATTGCCACCCTTCAAGAGATAGTTATCACATACTTGCATGCTCATGCCTAATAGCGCTCTTTATACACATTCTGACCTTGTGCACCATCCATAACTGTCCTATAGGAAAAGGAAAAAAAGTAAAATGAGCCCAACATACATAAAACATTCATGTTAAAATGTAATTATGAAACCCTTATAGCATTTTTGTCATGCTTTGAGATTTCCTATCTTTCACATTTACTATTCTCAGAATATTTTTAGTTATTTATTCCTGGATTGAATTAAGCATTCATTTATTCATAAGCTACCATTTTTATTTCTTGATTTAATTCTGGAAAATTCCTGTAATTTCAATACTCTTCAACCAGGTTACCAACCAGCCTTAAAAAACTTTTTTGTATTTTTGTTGTAAGTAGATGGCCATAAACGTACACTCTGGCCACTTTATTAGGTACACCTTGCTAGTACCAAGTTTGAACCCCCCCTTTGCCCTGAGACCTGCCCTTATATTCTTTGGTGCCACATCACATGGTGCTGGAAACATTCCTCAGAGATTTTGGTCCATATTGACATGACAGCATCACAACAGTTGGCTGCAGATTTTGTCCGCTGCAACATCCATGATGAACATCTCCATGCTTATTGCGTTTTATGCCAAAGTCTGACCATGCAAATGGTGCAGCAGAAATTGAGATTCATCATTTTCTTTTGGTGAGTCTTTGAATTCTAACCTCAAGTTGCCTTTTCTTCCACTCACAGGATGTGGTCTTCTGCTGCTATAGCCCATGTGCTTCAGGTTCCTGCTGATATAGCCCATCTTGCTTCAAGGTTCTACGTGTTATGCATTCAGCGATGGTCTTCTGCATACTTCGAGTGTAACGAGACGACGTTATTTGCTTCACTGTTGCCTTTTATTATCTAGCTCAGACAGACTGGCCTCCCTGGATATTTTTCTCTTTTTCAGACCATTCTCTGGAAACCCTAGAGATCCCAGCAGTTTCCAAAATACTCAGATTAACCCATCTAGCACCAACAACGAAGTCACTTTACTATATAATCTGATGCTCAGTTTGAACTTCAGCAGGTCGTCTTGATCAGGTTTACATGCCTAAATGCATTGAGCTGCTGCCATCTGTATTTATCCATTAGCATCCAAAACAAATGGTAATGAAGCAAATCATGAACATGCTATATGTGAGCAAGTAAAATATCTCTATAAGAACTTAAGACTGACACTTTGACAGCCTTATTATGATATGGATGAAGAAGTACCAAATATGTTGCAGCTAGATTGTAGCTAGATCCTAAAATTTGCATGTTTGCAAGCAGTGTTAATTTTGATAGCAAATTCCAATTTTGTTTTAGTCAGTCTTAATCATAATTTAGTCATCGGAATTGTTTTTAGTTTTAATCTAGTTTGTCGACTAATTACAATAAGATTACAGTCGACTAAATCTACAGTAGCTTTAGTTGACTAAAATATGAAATGTAAAGGTTGCAATACGTAAATGCTTTAACATTTCCCTTTTAAAATGAAACATCTACATACATGCATTGATAATAAAAGTATACACTAAAGTGGTTATAACTCAATTTCCACATAGATCTGCTTCAAACATGGTGTGGACATTCAGCAGATATTCTAGAATAGAATCAAGTTGAAATAAATGATGCATTATAAAATCTAATTAAGATACAAGCTCAGGTCTAAAGGCATGTATTGATAATAACAGTATTCAGTGAAGTAGTCACCAAAACTCACAATTTCCATCAAAGATCTGCTTCAAACTCGGTGTGGACACTCATGAGATATTGTACAATAGAATCAAGTTGGAATAAATGATATATTATGAGCTTTATTAAACATATAAGATCAGAAGTTCAGATATGTGCATGCTCTATAGGCATTTATTCATAATTGATAAACCAGTTATGCTACCTGAATACTCCTTAAATATAATATGAACACTTTTTAGACAAAGTTAAGATATATCCACATCGCGAACTGAAAATGTATTTTAATCCCTACATTATTTGCCATTTACGTGCGGATAGAACACATTGAGGGTGCTCAAACCTAGACTTTAAACAATACATGGACTTCATGCTAGCGTAATACTACATAAATCATTCATTCATTCACTTATCGGCTTAATCCTAGTCAGCGTTGGCAAGCCAACGACACAGCGCACAAGGCAGGAATGACCCTAGACAGGGTACCAATCCATAGTAGGGTACATAGACTCACACACTAAGAGCACATTGGAAACACCAATTAACCTAACACGCATGTCTTTGGAATGTGGGAGGAAACTGGAGTACCTGAAGTAAACCCATGCAGGACATGTAAACCCTACACAGGCAGAGCTCGGATCAGGATTGAATCGGGGATCTCTGATCATTACATAAATCAATGAACCAATATTGCGCTAATGAAGTGATACTGATCATGGTAGTGTTCATAAGAGAAAAGGCAATTTTATATAAATTGAGATTAGATGGTGTTACACAAATAAATTGGCATTAGATGTTTGCATAATTTACAGTACTTAAAAGCATTAAATCTGTAATATATGCAGGCAACACCGCCACTTCAGTGGCAAGATAAATGGCTTCCACAGGAAATCTTTGACAGTTGTTTCCCAGAAAGAAAAAAAACTGGAAATAGAAGATCCATAAATCACATCTTATCTAGCTGTTCAAGCCCCATAGCTATACAATGCAAATATTAGTTCTGTCTGGTTTGCCTCATCTTACAAAACATGGCATCTTAAAGCAGAGATTAAATCTATGGCTACTGAATATTTCAAAAACGCAAAGTTGACCAGCCAAAATAGTAAGGAGTTGGAATTTTAAAGTATTTTAAAATATTACTTTCACAAATCAACCATTTCTAGAGATGTGAAGTGCACCTGTCCAACATATTTCAGAATTTCACAATTTTAACAACATTATATACACCGGTCCGACATTACATTATGACCACCACCTTGTTTTTACACTCATTGTCCATTTTATCAGTTTCACTTACCATATAGAAGCACTTTGTAGTTCTACAATTACAGACTGTAGTCCGTGTGTTTCTCTCTATACTTTGTTCGTCTCCTGTTCTCTAATGGTCAGGACCAGCACAGATCAGGTCCTGTTTGGGTGGTGGATCATTCTCAGCACTGCAGTGGCACTGATGTCGTGGGGAGTGTTTTAGTGTGTGTTGGTTCTGGTATGAATGGATCACCCAGCAGGTGCTGCTGGAGTGTTAAACAACTGAGCACTCTGTTAGACAACACCATCTATCTACCATATTGCTCCTTTGTAGATATAAAGTCAGAGACAGTAAGCTCCCTTTATTCTAACTTTGACGCCATGACTTTATTTCGCTCTTAGATTTATCATCTACGCGCGCCCAGAGGTTGGGTCCCTTTTTGAGTCTTGGTTCTCCCAAGTTTCTTTTCTTCCTATAACACTCCAGGGAGTTTTTTTTTCCTCCTGCCAACTGTCGCCCTAATGCTGCTCAAATTTGTGGATTGGACGTTGTTATGAGGAGATATCTAACTTGTAAATTGCTTTTGAGACAATGCTCCATTGTACAAGGTGCTATATAAATAGATCTGACTTGACTTGCCTCATCTGTTGTTGCGTTCGAGTTAGTCCCATCCTCTAAATCCTTCATCAGTGGCTCACAGGATGCTGCTACAGGAATGCTGGTCAATAGACTTTTTGGTAGGTGGCATATTGTCAGTCCCAAAGTGACATGGGTGTTTAACAACCTCCAGCGCACACTGCTGTGGGCTGGATCCAGTCATACCAGAACAACACACTAACACACCATCACGTCCGTGCAGTGCTGAAATGTCCACCACCCAAACAGTACCTGATCTCTGGTGGTTCTCTGGGCATCCTGACCATTAGAGAACAGAATAAAGGAGACGAACAAAGTATGTAGAGACACAGTAATTGTATAACTACAAAGTGCTTCTATATGGTTAGTGAACAAGGAGGTGGTCAAAGTGTTATGCCTGATCAGTGAATATAAATGTACAATAACAGCACTTACAGCCAGTGGCAGCTCTATAAGGACAGACATTTGACAAGTTGGCATTAAATGATTTATGCTGAATGTCAGCAAGCTATTCAGTCTGACCCATTCTACTGCAAATGCTTTACTGACTGCTTGATTGCTAGAGTGTGAGCAGTTTCTAAGGATATCTACTTTAATTATTCTAAAGGAGTTGGTCATAATGTTCTGCCTGATGGGTGTACATTGCACTTCTAGCGAATGCAGAATTGCCAGTTCTAAACATCATCATCAAAACCCCAAAATGTCAGTTTGTTTAATACAAATTGAATGCTTACGGGAAAGCCAACATGCACTTAAGTATAAACTAGGCTAGTTCTCGACAAAACTGAGTGTTCAGTTTTCAAAGCCAACTTTTGAAACCATGAATAACACTGAATAACACAGTGTTCATGAGAAGGATTACAGATTATGGCTTTTGCTTACAAATTTATTCAGTTACATAGAAACAAGAATCAGTTTGCCACTAAGACTGTTTTTGCTGTCTCTGCCGATGACGCATCTAGGTATTACAACATCACAGGGATAGTAACATTTTTTAAGGCAAAAAAGCACCTGCCAATCCCAAGAGAAATATAACTGTTTTTCTAGGTTGCTCACAAAAGTCATTTCTATTTTAGATGACACAACTGCTCATTACAATGAGTTAAGATGTAAGGAATATATAAGCAGTATACCAGCATGTAATTGGTATCATACAAACTGCCATTCAAGATCCACAAAGGCAAACATTTTCAAAGTAAGTGCTTATAATGGATGAGAAACTAGAGTCCAGATGAGCCAAACAGTGGAACCAAAGCAGTGATGTAAAGTCAGTTTGGTAAGGGCAATTTAGCACAAGACAATAATCGTTACAAGATAGTTTCTGAAATAAAGCAAGCCAGCTTTCTATTACATCACCCCAAAGGTCCCAAGTGCACAATATGGGCATGTTAATGTTAGAAGTTGCACCCAATAACAGCTACTGGTAGAAGAATGCCATCAACCTATATAACCATCTGCAGTCATGGAGTACCTACACTGTAATGGATCCTAACAAAGTGTGGTCAGTAACAAATCTTGTTTAAGTTTAGACAAGCCAAACAAACCAATTGCTAAACATACTGTAGCTGTCCCTTATGATAGAATCAAGAAGCAGCATCATAGAAGATGTCTTCATTTTTCTAGAACAGATGACCACTATTTCTCTATGAAAGACAGCTGATCACAAACATTACCAAGACACAGTAAATATGCAGCATACAATCACTACTTACCCTTGTTCCACAACCCATCAGGGGCAACTGATAGATTGTAAATCCAGAAGTGGCACAAGCAAGACTCCAAGACACTTCTTCACCACTCAACCGATGAACTGAATCCAAGCTTAGGTTAGGTACGTCATTAATATGCTGGACAGTCACAAGGCAAGGCAAATTTGTTTTTATAGCACCTTTCAAAATGCTTTTCAAATTTGAAAATACAGAAAACAATAGAAATTAAAGAGAATAAATAATTCAGAATAAACAAAAAAGCAATTAATACAGTTTCTATACTGATAATGTCCAAACAAACAGTACAACAAAATGTAAAATACCTGCCTTTTCATAGTAGCATTGTTGTCCATCAAAATCAGCAGTTTTTGAATACAGGTATGTGCCATTAACATCCGCATTGTGTTCCGTGAAACAGGACGGTGACCGGACATTACCATAGTCCAGTGGTTTCCAAACTTTTCTGCAGCAACCCCCTTTTGAAGAATATTTATGCTCCCCACTCTGACATATTTTGCTTGCCAAACTGCCACTGGAATTTGTTAACATTGTAATTCATACAAACTGGCAAACTTCTTATTGAAACAAAAAGTGACAAATCAACTTTACAAGGGATTATTACAAGTGAAATGCATTATGTCCTCTTAAACTTTTGCTATGTAACAGCATTCATTTGCCTTGCCACCCACCCCCCTTTTGGGAACCAACTGCCATAATCCGTAGTTTGATACTTTGCACATTTTATCATTTCAAACAATAAACTTTCATTAAAATGCAATATGAAAACTTTAGTACGCTTTTATAAAAAACCTTATCAAAAGGGAAAAAGTATAATGATACAAAGTTTTTTATCAGGGACCCCCGGTTTTTTCAAAAGGTATCCTGACAGGATAAAAGCAATCTAAGTTGGATAAACTTGAAAATGGTTCTTTGGCTCTGGATTTCATATGCAAAACACCCCTTTTCCAGATTTAAATGCGTTAACTAGGATACCTTTAATGACCATATAAGGGAATAATTTGTATCCCTCCTTGAGAATGGATTAAAGTAAGCTGGACTGAGAAAGAGTTGAAGAACACGTTCATGACCCAAAAACTAAGCACGTTCGCAAAACTGATTTAAAAACATACTTTAAAACCCATTTACCTACATTGGTAAAAAAATTATCTTTTTAAACGTTCATGGTCGCCTGCCATTCAAGTCTTAAAGGAATTCATCATCAAATAAATAAACAGAATGTAAAACAGATTTATTGTTCTGTAACTTTACTAGTTGGAGTTCAAATAACACAAAATGTAACATTTATTTATACAGTGTAACAAAAAATGTGATAACGCATTTCAAAGTCTTTGCAAAAGCTAAATTAACATTTTCCACTTACTGAAAGTACATTTTAGAAGAAAGAAAATGCAAATAAGAAGTCATATCATCCCAGCTTGTTTTATTTTTTATTTATTTATTTATTATTATTATTTTTTATTTAAATCAAGTCAGTACAAAACATAAGTTATAGATTCATCTTCTTTTGGAGGTAGAAGGAAAAAAAAGGAGAGAAAAGAAAACACATTGCAAGATCATACAAGTTCGAGACAAGATACAAAAGGTTTCAGTGACCATGGCTTTCATGATGGTCGCTAACCAGCGACCATATCTTCCAGAATTTTGGCAGCTGTTGTCTGAGGGAGTGTCAGTTTCTCCAATGGCAGCGTTGTTGACACTTGACAGAGCCACATGTTTACAGAGGGTATCACATAGAGGTGGACCAGAGTAGAAGGATACATTTTTTTGCAGGATATACCAGTAACACAAACAAATACTTCAAATCTTTGTCTAAAATCTTGTCAATGTTGCTGTTAACTAGATATAAACCTGGGGACACTGAAAATTAATTTTTAAACATTTTTTCTATCACTGCATGAATATCGTTCCAATATTTTGCAATAAATGGGCATTGCTAAAAAGTATGCATATACGTTCCTTTGTCCAGTTTACATTTAAAGCAAAAGGTCTGAGAGTTCAGGGTACATTTTATGCAAATGCACAAGAGTATAGTATGTTCTATTAAAAAATTTGAAATTAAGATTGTGTATACCAGCGGAAGTACACTTAATTTTGTTTTTAAGAAGGAAAACAATTTAGTCTTCTGCTGAAGCAAGGGTAACTTCAGCTCTTCAGCCAGGCATGTCTTTTTGCTCTTTCTGTTTCTATCATTTTTAAGTGTGCAGTTGGAGAATAAAACTACTTTCTCTCAAAAAGTGTTTAATTACTTACATTTTTTCATTAACAAAAAAAAATGCGGCAATGTATTTTCTCCAGCAGGTGGCCATCTAGAAGGGTATTGAAAGCACAAAAAATCAAGATTTAGAAATAATTATCCTGCCATATCGGGACCTGATTTATTCAGTCTGATGATGTATTGAAAAACTGACAAAACCCACAAGATCGATTTGATCCTGAATAGGAAATCTATTTATAAAACTGTTTATTCCAACAGTAAGAATCAGGATTAAAAGCTTTTAAAAACTGGCCCCAGGTGTTGCAAGGATATTAGTTTTCTGTCATTCAGATGTGAATGTGATTTATTGTATGAGAGACAGATTTGTATTTCCTTTTTTTATATTCTTAAGACCTTGGCTATTAAAGTGCACCAGATGTTGATCAGATCGATGGTAAACTGTGCATTCCTGCATACAGTAAGCAGCAACGTTATTTGCCAACACTACACCTTATACTCCTCCATTATGGTTCATGTTTGAGAGTTGAAGTTCACCAAGCATCTGCTAGGAATTCGAAGCTCTAGGATCTCATGCCTAATGGACTTAACACACCGATGCTCACCTACAACGCACCAAAATAGACCAGCTCCTTTCTACATAAAGGCTCTAGTAAACTCCTGCTCTGTACCTCAACCTTCTAGACTTGGATATAGCTCGACTGGGCCCACCACTCAGGATCAAGGGAAGACAATGCATCTTCTCTGTACTAGCAAATAGTTGGCGAACTGAACTTCCACTGCATGTCTGAATGACAGAATCTGAAACTGATTACTCACCATTTCATTCAGACAGACCAACACTTAGACATTAAAAAAATAATAATACTGTTCCTCTATTTTTATGAACTTTTTTTAAAACCTACATTAGTTACTAACTGGGTTTTAGTTAGATTGTGTTCTTGGGCTGGAGGCTAATTGTGATACCATGAGGTAAACACAAAGCTCTGGTGCATGTCACTCTGGCTCTGGGCATCTGCTAAATACACTAAATGTAGTTTGAGGTGACGGAATTACATAACGTTAAACAAGTAAGGCGTAAAGCCCTAACAATTCACCTAACACTGAAATGTCAGCCATTAAGACCTAATTTACCTACTTAAGGACAGCTAATGTGCTACTTACACCAGATTGACTTCCTATATCACCTCTCTCAATTAACACTAATGATGATCCAGTCTTGCATCATTAGTTTCAGGCCTATTTGCCCGACACTTGTTCCTATTCACTTCCCGGGCAGCTTTTTGATGAGCACCAATTTAAGCAGCATAGAGGAACAAGCTAAAAGGGAAATCAGTTATAAAAGTAACCAGGGCATTTGATTAAATGTGAAAGTAGAAACAAGGCCCAGCTCTGAATGTGGATAACAAGACAAAATCCCTTTAGTTCATATCCAAAAATGGCACATTAAGAATTTAAAGCTTTGAGTTCATGTATGTCTATACATTTTGGATTTATTCACTTGGTAATGTAATTTATTTGCAGTTAGGATATGTACTTAAGTACAGGCAAAAAAAACCCCAAGATGTTATACAACGGGCATGCCTACAGAATCCTACAGGGTTTCAGGCTCCAGGACAGTGCATAAATCAGGAATAAAAAAATAAAAAATAAAAAAAGCAGAAGCTGTATCAACACTATGCCCAGGGGCCTGCATTGTCAGAATCCCAATTCCTGAATACAAGCTTAGAAAGTACAAGACCATGCAAAATTCATGAAGTACATTAAAAATGAATAACCAGAAGTTGTTTGTCTGGTGAAGGAAATGTATGGAGAGGATTGTGACCACTGAAGAAGCTGGCCAGTGGACTGGTTGATCACAAAATACCTGGATGAAGAAATTTGAGATAAACCTCACTTAAACTTATAAAAAGAACAATGTCTGAATGGTGTTAATGTGCAGGAGAACAGGCCTCTGATCATCAAGGTGTTCTGGAAAAATTGAGACAAGCTTTAATGTTCTTTTTGCTCAGCAGT
>JAJAGP010004821.1:0-42478 GCA_025084515.1 Ancistrus triradiatus | reverse complement strand
AAAAAAAGAAAATTATTTAATCATTATTTTGATTAGTTTTTGATAGATTTTTTTAAAATGATTTTTTATTTTTTTTTTGGCGAATAAACAAATAAAATAAAGCTTGCTCAAATACAGTAAAACACCCTCTCCTTGCGTGCAGTGTACCTATCCAACCTGTAAACCCAATCGTCATAAATTACCCTGACCAACAAAATGGCCGCTGAGCCACGATCAAATCCCCTCTGTGTTGAAAACACCAATGAGGATGTTGAGTCGGCATTACTACAGATTACTCGATCACTAGTGCCTGACTACCTAAAAACCGCCCAAGAAAGTGACCCAGCTGAACTTGAGTCGCTAAGGGAGGCCTGTCTAACCGAATATCTAAGAACAGATTTTAGAAGTAAGGAGGCATCTCAACTAGTTATGAACTGGTTGCCTTACAGATGACTGAGTTCAAGAATCGCTCTGCGGAACTGGAGCAGGTCACCGCAAAGCACATGGCCCTTGAACAACGCAATGCAAACCAGTGTAATAAAATTGAAGAGTTAGAGAGCACCCTGTCAAAATACACTCAGGAATTAGATGCGTCTGAAGCCAAGAATGCCCAACTACAACAACAGGTCCAGGAGGCCTCTGATCTATTAAACCGTGCTCAGAACCGAATTATACTTTTAACTGAACGTCAGGATGAGGCACAAAATGAGTTAGTAAAAACTAGGAACGAGCTAGCCACATGCCAACGACAACAATTGAAGGTAGAATGCGAGCTGACTGAGGTGAAATTGAACTTGGGGAACGGCCCACAGCCGCCAAACAGTACAGGAAAGAAATTCCTAGATGTACCAAGTGGACCACTGTATGCTCCCGATACACGTCCTGACCAATCAACAGGTGTACAGAACGTTCCCTGTTATGACCAGGAGTGGGATTATACTCCCAGAATTGCTCCTGGATCCTATTCTCCCACTAGAGCCAGGAGAGAGTCTCCTGACCGTGTCCAAATAACTCCCCCACGAGGGCAAGACTCCTCCTTCCGCTATACTCAGGGCCCAACTGATAGGGATCTCTATAAAATTGCCTGCAATATAACTCGATTCGAGCCCACACCTGGTTGCTGTAATGATGTCCGTGCATATGTGAATGACATCGAGTTCTACCTGCGAAAATATACCCAAGCTATGGTAGACGACTGGATTTATTTAATCCGAGTAACCTCAAACCGAGAAGTTAGTAGTTTCGTCATGCGCCAGCCAGACCATATCTGGGGAAACTACTATCTGTTGTGTAACGCATTGGAGGAGGAGTTCTCCAATCCTCTCACACAGACAGGACTGGCCGTAGCTCTGTCAGTCAAACAGGGTAGGCAGGAGTCCCCACAGGTCTATTATCATCGTTTGCGTCAAGCCTGTTTTGGATTCAGCAATCAACCTGGCATGTAGGAGGATTTGAACTTCAAATCATTGTTTGTCCAAATCCTCCATCCTACTACCAGTTACTATCTAGGCGTGTCAGCTTGCCCACACACGTTAAACAGTAGAGAATTGCGTGACTTAGCAATAAGGGGATTTGTTAAATATCAGCAAACTGCCCATAAGCAGGTAGACCCTCCTAGCGTGCTAAGTATTGATACCACCTTTTTACCTTTACAACAGAAAGGAACCAGTCCAGCACAGGACTCCAATCAAGACCATGGCTTGAACAAGGTCAAGTCAAGTCAAGTCAGATCTATTTGTATAGCGCTTTTTACAATGGAGCATTGTTTCAAAGCAACTTTACAAGTTTAGATTATCTCCTAATAACTACGTCCAATCCCAAATTGAGCAAGCCTAGGGCGACAGTGGCAGTGACAGTGGGCGACCAGGAATCTCTCGGTCCCCACAAAACAGGCATCGCAGGTATCCCAAACAGTGGTCAGAGCGTAATCAAGACCGTGCGAATTCAGACACCGGTCAGCATTTCCTAAGGTATCGCCACAATCGGTCTTCTGGCGATCAAAGCAAAGTTGGACGTGCCTTATGGTCCAATCGTCCCTGGGGTAACCCAAGACGATCTTTTAGTCCTCAGTACACTACTGAGAACAGGGTTAGAACCAACCCGAGCCAAGAAAAAGACTACAGCAAAAAGGGTAGGGCAGAAAACGAATCTAAAATAGTCAAAATCAGTCAGGAAGACTTAGCAGCCCTTAAAAGAATAGTAGATAAGCTGTGCCAAACTGATAGCCAGGAAGCAGATCTGTCCTCTCTCACCTCTGTTCCCCCTAAATCACCTGTCCAGCCTTTGTTAAGCCATGTTGAAACAGAGGAGGATTGCTCCTCCGGGTCTGATCGGAATAAATCTGCAGTACCAGGTCCCATACAGACTCCTGTCGTACAGGTGGATACACCTGATCAGCCACCACAGGGGGGTGAGAAACTGATTCCCCCTAGTGCTGTGTTAGTAGTCCAGTCAGACCCAAAAAGAAAACGATCTTCAGGAGGATGGGCCAACCATCCCTGAAGAACCGTCTTTTTACAAATTCCTAGGTCACTTAACTGAGAAGGGCGTTGCACGAAAATGTTACATTTCTACCACCCTCGAGCATGGTGTCACACACGATGCTATTTTAGACACGGCCTCTGACATCACCTTAATGTCAGCAAACCTTTTCAATCGGGTGAGGGCTACCGCCCACCAAGCTAACCGAGAACTGCAGTTGCACACCTGCTCTCTCAACATTCAGCCATACTCTCACACTGGCATTACCGTACGGTCTATGGCCCTGGTCCACCTCACTATTGGACCGATGAGTGTGATTCACCCCATACATATGTCCTCGCTCGAAACTGTCCTGCTTCTCCTCTGTAAAGATCTCCTAAACCGATTCGAACCCTTAATTGACTTTAAGCGTTTAAAATTTTGGGCCCAGGTCCGCGAACCTCTGCCCATCTCTTACCCACTTGGTGTGGGATTGCAATGTCATGTAACCAGAACTACTACTCTTACACCTAATAGTTCATTGAGCGTACAGGGCTTGATTGATGATGAACAATGGGAGTTGTCTGACTTTCCCTCAGAGCCTTCCTGGCCCCCGGGCAAGCCACTGGAACAACGAGATACCTAATTGTGTTCTCGATTCAGGGGGGTTGATTCAGGGGGGTCAATGACAGCACCGCCTGAACTAAATAGGAAATCGAAACCTGAACTTGAACCTCAAATTGAGTTGGTACCAAATGAAACTGACACCCTACAAAGTGATCAAGAGCATGAGAAACTCAGGGAGAGCCATATCAAGGATCGAAACTCACTCACTCAAAATTCCTTAGACTTTGGAGTAACCACACGTCCCGCTTATGTGCGTCTGTACAAAATTCCGTACAAAATTCCGTTAGCCTCGTATGAGCCAGTGCAGGAAATCATTGACAATCGTTCGGAAAAGGGTTTGAAAAAGGGCATCATCCGACCCTGTAATAGCACCTGCCCCGCTCCAATCTGGCCAGTGGTAAAGCCTAACGACGCATGGCGATTAATGATTGACTACCTTTAAACTAGTGGGGGGTGCCCCAAATAACCTCCATTGTTAGGGGACCCCCTCCTCATAAAGTTTGGATTACGATCCTACCCATTACCAAAACGTGCTTATTATTGGTCGGTTGCTGGTACCTTTTTGGCTGTTGCTATTGGCTTAGTATATATCATAACCTGCAGAGCTGCATACCTGTACATCAGACGCACCCAAGAATTGCAAGACAAGTGTCTGTTCAGACAGATACCAATAATCTTCAAGAAGCCCTAAAGTAAAAGAATAACCTTCTTTGCGATGCTACACTCCACCCACCTAGGTCAAATTTAGGTGCCACATTCACAGTACATTCTTCCTCGAACCATCAGGGGGGACTCAGATCGACATAAAAGTGGTATTGCTTGCCTGTCACCTGTCATCCACAGCTATCATCGCCTGAAGGTGGACGAAGTCTGCTGTAGCACCAACTTCATCCACAGGGGGGAATGTAGCGTGATAGCCGTATCCCCCTCTCTTGGACCCAAAGGTAATTAAGTCACCACATGGTGCCCATGGGACCAAGCCTCCCGAATTTCGTGGACATAGGACAGAAACTGACTGAGTTACGGTCATTGGCACGCCAGGGGTCCCAGTGCCCACCCGGGGTCCAGAGGGGTCTAATGGGCATCACATGTCACCTCAGATTGCACCCGGGACCAAGCCTGCCTAATTTCATTGCAATAGGTTGAAAACTGATTGAATTACGGTCATTGGCCCACCAGGGGCCCAGTGCCCAGCCGGGGTCCAGAGGGGGCCCATGGGCATCACATATCACCTCAGATTGCACCTGGGACCAAGCCTGCCAAATTTCGTGGCCGTAGGTCGAAAACTGACTGAGTTACGGTCATTGGCCCACCCAGGGGCCCCAGTGGTGAGCCGGGGTCCACAGGGTCCTCATGCCCATGACATATCACCTCAAATTGCTCCCGAGATCAAGCTTGCCGAATTTTGTGTACGTAGGTCGAAAACTGACTGAGTTATGGTGATTGGCCCACTAGGGACCCCAGTGCCCAGCCGGGGTTCACAGGGGCCCCATGGGCATCATATATCACCTCAGATTGCACCCGGGACCAAGCTTGCCAAATTTTGTGGCCGTAATTCAAAAACTGACTGAGTTACAGTCATTGGCCACCCCAGGGGCCCCAGTGCCCACCTGGGGTCCATGGGGCCCCATGGGCAACACATTTCACCTCAGATTGCACCCGGGACCAAGCTTGCCGAATTTCGTGGACGTAGGTCAAAAACTGACTGAGTTTTGATTCAGTAAATTTTGGCATATTCATTTCCTATGGGAAAATTCAGACTTGTGGGACCCCTGCGGGGCCCCCCAAAGTCCGACCGGAAGGCCCTATACAGGCACACAATTCCCGACCAGACCCAACGCAATGACGCTGGACTGGGGTCGATATCTTGAAAGCTGCGGCAGTTGAAACCCTGACAAAAACATGGAATGATAATAACAATAATAATAACTAGAGAGGTGCACTTCCTGAAGAAAATGCGAGTGTGATTGCCACTTTGCAATGGTCGACTGTTAGTGTACCTCATGGGCCCAATGGTTTATGTCACCTCAGATTGCACCCGGGACCAAGCCTGCCGAATTTCGTGGCCGTGGGTCGAAAACTGACTGAGTTATGGTCAGTGGCCCGACAGGGGCCCCAGTGTCCAGCCGGAGTGGACAGGCTCCCCATGGGAATAACATATCACCTCAGATTGCACTCGGGACCAAGCCTGCCGAATGTCGTGGCCATAGGTTGAAAACTGACTAAGTTACAGTCACTGGCCCGCCAGGGGTCCTAGTGCCCACGCGGGGTCTACAGGGGCACCATGGACATCACAGGTCACCTCAGATTGCACCCAGAACCAAGCTTGCCGAATTTCGTGGCCGTAGGTCAAAAACTGACTGAGTTACAGTCATTGTCCCCCCCAGGGGCCCCAGTGCCCACCCAGGGTCCATAGGGGCCCCATAGGCATCACATGTCACCTCAGATTGCACCCAGGACCAAGCCTGCCTAATTTTGTGGCCGTAGGTCGAAAACTGACTGACTTACGGTCTTTGGCACGCCAGGGGCCACAGTGCCCAGCCGGGGTCCATAGGGGCCCCATTCGTGTCACATGTCACCTCAGATTGCACCCGGGAGCAAGCCTGCCGAATTTCGTAGCCATAGGTCAAAAACTGATTGAGTTACGGTCATTGGCCCACCAGGGGCCCCAGTGCCCAGTCTTGGTCCACAGGGGCCCCATTGGTGTCACATGTCACCTCAGATTGCACCCAGGACCAAGCCTGCCGAATTTCGTGACAATAGCTCAAAATCTGACTGAGTTACTGTCATTGGCCCACCAGGGGCCCCAATGCCCAGTCGGGGTCTATAGGGGCCCCATTGGTGTCACAGGTCACTCAGATTGCACCCGGGACCAAGCCTGCCAAATTTTGTGGCCTCAGGTTAAAAACTGACTGAGTTACGGTCATTTTCCCACCAGGGCCCCAGTGCCCAGCCGGGGTCTTCAAGGGCCCAATGGACATGACATGTACCCTCAGATTGCACCCGGGACCAAGTCTGCCGAATTTTGTGGCCGTAGGTCGAAACTGACTGATTTATGGTTCGTTAAGTCTGAGCCCATTCATTTCCTATGGAAATATTTGGGATTTTACAAGTGCCTCTTCGGGACCCCCCAAAGTCTGACCGGAAAGCACTATACAAGCACACCATTCCCGACCAGACTGGATGCAGTGTCACTGGAACGGGATCGATATCTCGAAAATTGCGGCAGTTGATACGGTTCGAAAATTTCGAAATGTTCAGAATCGGATTTCAATAGTGTGATTGAATATATATATAGGCAATCGCACTAATAATATTAAGAAAAATAAGACTTTCAGATAACAATAGTGTGGTTGCTTATATAGACAATCACACTAATAATAATACTTTCGGATTTCAATAGTGTGATTGCCTATATAGGCAATCACACTAATAATAATAATAACTAGAGAGGTGCATTTCCTGAAAAAAATGTGAGTGTGATTCTGCAATAGTCGACCCTTAGTGTACCTCATAGTGCCAAAGGTCATCATGTCACCTCAGATTGCACCCAAGACCAAGCCTGCCAAATTTCGTGGCCATAAGTCAAAAACTGACTGAGTTACAGTTATTGCCCCCCCCCCCCAGGGTACCCAGTGCCCACCCGGGGTCTACAGGGGCCCCATGGGCATCACAGGTCATCTCAGATTGCATCCGGGACCAAGCTTGCCGAATTTCATGGCCGTAGGTCAGATACTAACTGAGTTAGTCATTGGCCCCCCCAAGGGGCCCCAGTGCCCAACCGGGGTCCATAGGGGCCCCATGGGCATTGCATGTCACCTCAGATTGCACCCGGGACCAAGGTTGCTGAATTTCATGTCTGTAGGTTGAAAACTGACTGAGTTACAGTCATTGGCCACCCCAGGGGCCCCAGTGGCCAATCGGGGTCCATAGGAGCCCCATGGGCATCACAAAACACCTCAGATTGCACCCGGGACCAAGCTTGCCAAATATCGTGGCCATAGAGTGACAACTGACTGAGTTACAGTCATTGGCCACCCCATGGGCCCCAGTGCCCACCCAGGGTCTACAGGGGCCCCATGGGCATCCCAGATCACCTCAGATTACACAAGGGACCAAGTTTGCTGAATTTCGTGGATGTGGCTCAAAATCTGACTGAGTTACAGTCATTGGCCCACCCAGGGGCCCCAGTGCCCACCCGGGGTCCATAATGTCCCCATGGATGTCACATCTCACCTGAGACTGCACCCGGGACCAAGCTTGCCGAATTTCGTGGTTGTAGGTCGAAAACTGACTGAGTTATGATTCATTAACTTTTGCCCCATTCATTTCCTATGAGATAATTCGGACTTTGCGGGGCCCCTGCGGGTCCCCCAAAGTCCGACCGGAGAGCCCTATACAAGCACACCATTCCCGACCAGACCCAACAGGATGGCACTGGAAGGGGTTTGATATTTCGAAAGTTGCGGCAGTTGAAATGCGTCAAAAATCGTGCAATAATAATAATAATAATAACTAGAGGTGCATTTCCTGAAGAAAATGCGAGTGTGGTTGCCACTCTGCAATGGCCCCATGGGCATCACATGTCACCTTAGATTGCACCCGGGACCAAACTTGCCAAATTTCGTGGCAGTAGGTCAAAAACTGACTGAGTTAGTCATTGGTCCACCTAGGGGCCCCAGTGCCCACCCTGGGATCATATGGGCGCCATGGGCATCACATATAAACTCAGTTTGCACCCGGGATCAAGCTTGCTAAATTTCGTGGCCGTAGGTCGAAAACTGACTGAGTTGCAGTCATTGGCCCACCCAGGGGCCCCAGTGCCCACCCAAAGTCCTCATGGAACCCATGGGCATCACATATCACCGCAGATTGCACCCGAGATTAAGCTTGCCGAATTTCGTGGTCGTAGGTCGAAAACTGTCTGAGTTGCAGTCATTGGCCCACCCAGGGGCCCCAGTGCCCACCCAAGGTACTCATGGGACCCATGGGCATCACATATCACCTCAGATTGCACCGGGGACCAAGCTTGTCGAATTTCTTAGCCGTAGGTCGAAAAATGACTGAGTTACAGTCATTGGCCCACCCAGGGACCCCAGTGTCCACCCGGGGTCCTTAAAGGACCCATGGGCATCACATGTCACCTCGGATTGCTTGCCTAAGCTTGCCGAATTTCATGGTCGTAGGTCGAAAACTGACTGAGTTAGTCATTGGCCCACCAGGGGCCCCAGTGCCCAGCCGGGGTCCTCATGGGCGCCATGGGCAAGACATATCACCTCAGATTGCACCCGGGATCGAGCTTGTCAAATTTCATGGTTGTAGGTCGAAAAATGACTAAGTTAGTCATTCGCCCACCCAGGGGCCCAAGTGCCCACCCGGGGTCCATAGGGGCCCCATGGGCATCACATGTCACCTCAGATTGAACCCGGGATCAAACTTGCCAAATTTCGTGGCCGTAGGTCAAAAACTGACTTAGTTAGTCACTGGCCCACCCAGGGGCCCCAGTGCCTACTCGGGGTCCAAAGGGGACCCATAGATATCGCATATCACCTCGGATTGCACCCGGGACCAAGCTTGCTTTTTTTCCTGGCCATTGGTCGAAAACTGTCTGAGTTACAGTCATAAGCCCACCCAGAGGCCCCAGTGCCCACTCGGGGTTCGTAGGGGCCCCATGGGCATCACATATAACCTCAGATTGCACCCGGGATCAAGCTTGCCAAATTTTGTGGCCGTGGGTCGAAAACTGACTGAGTTGCAGTCATTGGCTCACCCAGGTTCCCCAGTGCCCACCCAAGGTCCTCATGGGACCCATGGGCATCACATAACACCTCAGATTGAACCCAGGACCAAGCTTGCCGAATTTCTTGGCCGTAGGTCGAAAAATGACTGAGTTACAGTCATTGGCCCACACAGGGACCCCAGTGTCCACCCGGGGTCCTTAGGGGACCCATGGGCATCACGTGTCACCTCGGATTGCACCCGGGACTAAGCTTGCCAAATTTGGTGGCCGAAGGTCAAAAACTGTCTGAGTTGGTCATTGCCCCCCCAGGGGCCCCAGTGTCCACCCGGGGTCCATAAGGGCCCCATGGGCATCACATAACACCTCAGATTGCACCCGGGATCAAGCTTGCCGAATTTCATGGCCGTAGATCGAAAACTGACTGAGTTAGGTATTGGCCCACCCAGGGGCCCCAGTGCCCACCCGGGGTCCTCATGGGCACCATGGGCATGACATATCACCTCAGATTGCACCCAGGATCAAGCTTGCCAAATTTCATGGCTGTAGGTTGAAAAATGACTGAGTTACAATCATTGGCCCACCCAGGGGCCCCAGTGCCCAACTGGGGTCCATAGGGGCCCAATGGGCATCACATGTCACCTCAGATTTCACCCGGGACCAAGCTTGTTGAATTTTGTGGCCGTACGTCGAAAACTGACTGAGTTACAGTCATTGGCCCACCCAGGGCCCCAGTGCCCACCCAGGGTCCATAGGGGCCCAATGGGCATCACATATCACCTCAGATTGCACCCGGGACCAAGCCTGCTTATTGTTGTGGCAATAGGTTCAAAACTGACTGAGTTGCTGTCATTTACCCTCAAGGGGCCCCAGGGTCTAGCCGAGGTCCTCATGGGCCCCATTGGCATCACATGTCACTTTAGATTGCACCCGGGAGTAAGTCTGCCAAATGTCATGGCTGTAGGGCAAAACCTGTCCAGCCAGATACCTGTTTGCCCTCTGTGGTAGTATGCCAACAATGTAAGTTCCTACTCCTGTCTTAGGAAGTATGCAAGTCCGAAGTTGGAGTTCTTAGTATTGAGCAACGGCCGTAGTGTCATCTTTACTGCATTGAATATTAATCTCTATATATGATATAATTTCGTGGTCATAAATCAATAACTGACTGAGTTACAGTCATTGGCCCGCCAGGGACCCCAGTGCCCTGCCGGGGTCCAGAGGGGCCCCATGGGCATCACATGTCACCTCAGATTTCACCTGGGACCAGGCCTGCGAAATGTCATGGCCATAGGTCGAAAACTGAGTGAGTTATGGTCATTGACCCCCTTAGGAGCCCCAGTGTCCAGCCATGGTCCTCATAGGTCCCATGGGCATTACAAGTCACGTCACATTTCACCTGGGACCAAGCCTACCAAATTTTGTGGCCGTAGGTCGAGAACAGACTGAGTTACGGTCATTGGCCCGCCAGGGGCCCCAGTGCCCTGCTGGGGTCCACAGGGGCCCCATGGGCATCACATGTCACCTCAGATAGCACGCAGGACCAAGCCTGCCAAATTTGGTGGTCATTAATCAATAACTGACTGACTTACGGTCATTGGCCCACCAGGGACCTCAGTGCCCTACCGGGGTCGACAGGGGCCCCATGGGCATCACATGTCACCTGAAATTTCACCTGGGACCAAGCCTGCCAAATTTTGTGGCCGTAGGTCGAAAACTGACTGAGTTACGGTCTTTGGCCTACTAGGGGCCCCAATGCCCAGCCGGGGTCCAGAGGGGCCCCATGGACATCACATGTCACCTCCAATTTCACCCGAGACCAAGCCTGCCCAATTTTGTGGCCGTAGGTGGAAAACTTACGGTCATTGCCATACCAGGGGCCCCAGTGCCCAGTCGGGATTTTCTGGGGCGTTATGGGCGTCACATGTCACCTCAGATGGCACGTGGGACCAAGGCTGCTGAATTTTTTGCCAATAGGTTGAAGACTGACTGAGTTGCTGTCTTTGGCCCGCAAGGGGCCCCAGTACCCAGCCGGGGTCCACAGGGGTCCCATGGGCATCACATGTCACCTTAGATTGCACCCGGGACCAAGCCTGCCAAATTTCATGGCTGTAGGGTGAAAACTGTCCTGCCAGGTATCTGTGCTCTCTGTGTTACTATGCAAGCAATGTAACTTCTTACTCCAGATTTAGGAAGTATGCAAGTCCGAAGTTACTTGGTATTGAGAAACGGCTGTAGTGTCATCTTTACTGCATTAAATATTAATCTCTATATATTATTCTTTCATGCCGATTTAGTAAAGCCATGTAATAATTGTCATGTAATGCGATTTACTTAAAAGCTTTCTGGCCCTTTAAGAGTGTAGGAGGGATCTAGTGTGTAGTGAACAGTAATGGATTGACTGTTTTCGGCTGTGCCGGCCATGTTTTACTCTGTGCTCATGTGGATTACAAGTGATGTTTAACCCGTCTTAAAGGTTTGGACTGTTTAATTAATTACGATATTTTACAGTAATGATCAATTCAACAATCAGTAATTTGTTGAAGGACGATATATTTGGATGTGTGATGAAGGGGAAGTATGTCTACCATTTGAAATTTAAATGGAGTTTGTAGGTGAAAGTATAATGATTTTACACACGTTTGTTCCGCGAAAAGACTGAGTGAAAGTCTGTGTTTCAAGCGGTTTTGGACCTCTCAAAGAAATGGTCATAACTCGAAAAATATGTAACCAATCAATTATCTGAAAAGTTTGTTTGAGAGAGCATCCCTTGCAGATCGCTACTATATAAGATGATGTGGATTGACGAGAAAGGCTCAAAGTTATGACAGGTTAAACACAAATGAAACTTTGAAAAATGGCGCCTCGCTGTTCCCAAATTTAACATGGGTGTGAATGAGGGAAGTTTCAGTCCCTAGTCTCGAACAAAACATCATAACTCAAAAAGTGCCATCTTTTGATGGATTATGAAGGGGAAGTATCTCTACCATTTGCAGTTTAAATGGAGTTTCTAGGTGAAAGTATCAGGATTTTAGAGACGTTTGTTCAGTGAAAAAGTGAATTAATTGATTTTCCCTGAAATCTAGAGTGCACACTCTAGCTTCTGCCCTATTCAATGAATGGAGTGATTTTTAAACAGTGATAGAAAGTGTTCAAAGAGTGCAATCTGTCCGAAAATTGAGATAATGGGTCTGGGTCAGCCCAGGTCCGACCATGCCGAGTTTTGTGTTTGTAGCTCCAAAATTGACCGAGTTAAGGCAGTTTTTAAAAAAATCCCATTCAAGTAAATGGGACTTTTTTTCGCACAAATGCGAGAGTAGCGTGCGAATGCAACAACATTCTTCTTAGCTATCAACAAGCACACTTCTCTGGAACATGCCGGACGTTTTGGTGTTTGTCCAGTGTCTATATCTCGAAAACTGTAGGAGGAGATATGTACCGAAAATCAGGTGGAATAATAATAATAATAACTAGAAAGTGCAGTTCCTGCAGAAACTGCGAGTGTGTTGCGACAGTGCGTGCCCCCAGCGACGTGCATCAGGGACCGAGTATGTAGGTCGAAAGCCATTCGACCATTGTAGTCATTGTAGTCACCTCAGGGTATGACATGTTACCTCAGATTGCACCTGGGACCAAGCCTGCCAAATTTCATAGCAGTAGGTCAAAAACTGACTGAGTTACAATCATTGGCCTCGTTAGGAGCCCCAGTGCCCAGCCATGGTCCTCATAGGCCCCATAGGCATGACAAGTCACATGAGATTGCATCCGGGACCAAGCCTGCCAAATTTTAGGGACGTAGGTCGAAAACTGACTGAGTTACGGTCATTGGCCCGCCAGGGGCCCCAGTGCCCTGCTGCGGTCTACACGGGCCCCATGGGCATCACCTCAGATAGCACGCAGGACCAAGCCTGCCGAATTTCGTGCTCATAAATCAATATCTGACTGAGTCATGGTCATTGGGCTGCTAGGGGCCCCAGTGCCCTGTTGGGGTTCACAGGGGCCCCTTGGGCATCACATGTCATCTCAGATATCACGCAGGACCACCCCTGCCGAATTTCGTGGTGATAAATGAATAACTGACTGAGTCACGGTCATTGGGCCGCTAGGGGCCCCAGTGCCCTGCTTGGGTCTACTTGGGCCCCATGGGCATGACATATCAACTCAGATAGCACCCGGGACCAAGCCTTCCAAATTTTGTGGTCATAAATCAATAACTGACAGAGTTACGGTCATTGTCCCACCAAAGGCCCAAGTGCCCTGCTGGGGTCCACAGGGGCCTCATGGGCATCACATATCACCTCAGATTTCACCTGGGACCAAGCCTGCCAAATTTTGTGGCCATAGGTCGAAAACTGACTGAGTTACAGTCATTGGCCCGCTAGGGGCCCAGTGCCCAGCCGGGGTCCACAGGGTCCCCAATGGGCATCACATGTTACCTCAGATTTCTCCCTAGACCAAGCCTGCCAAATTTTGTGGCCATTGGTTGAAAACCGACTGAGTTACGTTCATTGGCCCGCCTGCGGACCCAGTGCCCAGACGGTGTCCACAGGGGCCCCATGGCCATCACATGTCACCTCAGATTGCACCCGGGACCAAGCCTGCCAAATGTTATGGCTGTAGGGCGAAAACTGTCCTGCCAGGTACCTCTTTGCCCTCTGTGGTAGTATGCCAACAATGTAAGTTCCTTCTTCAGACTTAGGAAGTCCAAAGTTGGCGTACTTGGTATTGAACAACGGCCGTAGTGTCATTTTTACTGTATGAAATAATAATCTCTATATATTATTCTTTCATGCCGATTTAGTAAAGCCATGTAGTAATTGTCATGTAATGCTATTTACATAAGAGCTGTCTGGCTCTTTAAGAGTGTAGGAGGGAGCTAGTGTGTAGTGAACAGTAGCGAATTGACCGTTTCCGGCTGTGCCCGCCATGTTTTACTCTGTGCTCATGTGGATTACAAGTGATGTTTATCCCGACTTAAAGGTTTGGACTGTTTAATTAATTACAATATTTTATAGAAATGATCAAGTCTTCGTATTAAACATGTTGTTGCAAATGTAAGTAAGAGGAATCCATCTTTCATTGCGATCTGCTCTCCGTGTGTGGGCGTGGCCTGCGTGTGTGTTTGAATCGAACAGAACAGAGCCTCCTCTCTGGTCTGCCTTTTTCATTTCAGAGGTGATGAACAAACGCTCATAACTGGAGAAGTAATTTGTTGAACGACGAGATATTTAGATGTCTCATGAAGGGGAAGTATGTCTACCATTTGAAATTCAAATGGAGTTTCTAGGTGAAAGTATAATGATTTTACACACGTTTGTTTCGCGACAACAGTGACAGAAAGAGCGTTGAGAGTGACTTTCCAGCGATTTTGCACCTCTCAAACAAATGGTCATAACTCAAAAAATATGTAAGCAATCAATTATCTGAAAAGTTTTTGTGAGAGAGGACCCCTTGCAGATCGCTAGTATATAAGATGATGTGGATTGACGAAAAAGGCTCAAAGTTATGACAGGTTAAACACAAATGAATAATGATTTTAGAAACGTTTGTTCAGTGAAAAAGTGAATTAATAAAAATCCCTAAAATCTCAGTTTCAAGCGATTTTGGACCTGTCAAAGAAATGATCATAACTCGAAAAATATTTAAGGAGTCAATTAGCTGAGACGTTTGTGTGAGAGAGGACCCCTTGCTGATCGCTATGATATAAAATGGTTGATTGGTGGATTGTCAAAAAAGCCTAAACGTTATGACAGGTTGAACACAAATGAAACTTTGGAAAAAGCCTCCTCGGAGTTTCAAAAATTAACATGGCTGTCAATGAGGGAAGTTTTAGTCCCTAGTCCTGAACCAATCATCATAACTCGAAAAATAATTTGTTTAGCGATGCAATCTTTTGATGAATTATGAAGGGGAAGTATCTCTACCATTTGCAGTTTAAATTGAGTTTCTAGGTGAAAGTATCAGGATTTTAGAGAAGTTTGTTCAGTGAAAAAGTGAATTAATCGATTTCCCTGAAATCTAGAGTGCACACTCTAGCTTCTGCCCTATTCAATGAATGGAGTGATTTTTGAAAGAGTGATAGAAAGTGATCAGGTCCGACCATGCCGAGTTTCGTGTTTGTAGCTTAAAATAGTGACAGAGTTATGGCAGTTTTTTAAAAAATCCCATTCAAGTGAATGGGACGTTTTTTCGCACAAATGCGAGTGTAGCGTGCGAATGCAACAACATTTCTCTTAGTTTTCGACAAGCACACTTCTCCGGAACATGCCGGATGTTTTGGTGTTTGTCCCATGTCGATATCTTGAAAACTGTAGGAGGAGATACGTACCGAAAATTTGGTGGAATAATAAAAATAATAATAATAACTAGAAAGTGCAGTTCCTGCAGAAACTGCGAAAGTGTTGCGACGGTGCGTTACCCTGTGACATGCATCAGGGACCGAGTATGTAGTTTGAAAGCTGACTGTAGTCATTGTAGTCACCTCAGGGTATGACATGTTACCTCAGATTGCACCTGGGACCAAGCCTGCCAAATTTCGTGGTCATAAATCAATAACTGACTGAGTTGCGGTCATTGCCCTGCCAGGGGCCCCTGTGCCCTGCCGGGGTCCACAGGGGCCCCATGGGCATCACATGTCACCTCAGATTTCACCCAGGACCAAGCCTGCCTAATTTTATGGCCGTAGAACGAAAACTGACTGAGTTATGGTCATTGGCCCGCCAGGGACCCCAGTTCCCTGCTGCGGTCTACAAGGGCCCCATGGGCATCACATGTCACCTCAGATAGCATGCAGCACCAAGCTTGGCGAATTTCGTGGTCATAAATCAATAACTGACTAAGTCATGGTCAATGGTCTGCTAGGGACCCCAGTGCCCTGCTGGGGTTCACAGGGGCCCCATGGGCCTGACATTTCACCTCAGATAGCACGCAGGACCAAGTCTGCCAAATTTCGTGGTCCTAAATCAATAACTGACTGACTTACGGGTCATTGGCCCACCAGGGGCCCAAGTGTCCTGCTGGGGTCCACAGGGGCCCCATGGGCATGACATGTCATGTCAGATTTCTCGTTGGACGAAGCCTGGCAAATTTTGTGGCCATAGGTCGAAAACTGACTGAGTTACGGTCATTGGCCTGCTTGGGGCCCCAGTGCCCAGCCCCACCAGGGGCCCAAGTGTCCTGCTGGGGTCCACAGGGGCCCCATGGCCATGACATGTCACCTCAGATTTCACCCTGGACCAAGCCTTCCAAATTTTGTGGCCGTAGGTAGAAAACTGGCCGAGTTTTAGTCATTGGCTTGCTAGGGGCCCCAATGCCCAGCCGGGGTTCTCTGGGGCGTTATGGGCGTCACATGTCACCTCAGATTGCACCTGGGACCAAGGCTGCTGAATGTTGTGGCCATAGGTCAATAAGTAACTGAGGTACAGTTTAGTAAAGCCATGTAGTAATTGTCATGTAATGTGATTCACATAAGAGCTGTCTGGCCTTTTAAGAGTGAAGGAGTCAGCTAGTGTGTAGTGAACAGTAGTGAATTGACCGTTTCCGGCTGTGCCGCCATGTTTTACTCTGTGCTCGTATGGATTACAAGTGATGTTTAACCCGACTTAAAGGTTTGGACTGTTTAACTAAGGACAATATTTTACATTAATGATGAAGCCTTCATATTACACATATTGATGCAAAGATAAGTTCAAAGAATCAGTCTTTCATTGCGATGTGCTCTCCGTGTGTGGGCGTGGCCTGCGTGTGTGTTTGAATGGAACAGAACGGAGCGCGTCTGTGCTCTTCCTTCTTGCATTTCAGAGCTCTCAAACAAACGCTCATAACAGGAGAAGAAATTTGTTGAACGACGACATATTTGGATGTGTGATGAAGGGGAAGTATGTCTACCATTTGTAATTCAAATGCAGTTTCTAGGTGAAAGTATAATGATTTTATACGATATACGATCTTTATACGATGTTATATCGCTACGATATAAGATGATGTGGATTGACGAAAAAGGCTCAAAGTTATGACAGGTTAAACACAAATGAAACTTTGAAAAATGGCGCCTCGCTGTTCCCAAATTTAACATGGCTGTGAATGAGGCAAGTTTCAGTCCCTAGTCTCGAACAAATCGTCATAACTCGAAAAGTCGTTTGTTTAGCGATGCCAGCTTTTGATGAGTTATGAAGGGGAAGTATCTCTACCATTTGAAGTTTAAATGGAGTTTCTAGATGAAAGTATAATGATTTTAGACACGTTTGTTCAGTGAAAAAGTGAATTAATAAAAATCCCTAAAATCTCAGTTTCAAGCGATTTTGGACCTGTCAAAGAAATGATCATAACTCGAAAAATATTTAAGCACTCAATTATCTGAAAAGTTTGTTTGAGAGAGGACACCTTGCTGATCGCTATGATATAAGATGATGTGGATTGACAAAAAAGCCTAAAAGTTATGACAGGTTGAACACAAATGAAACTTTGAAAAAAAGCGTCCTCGGAGTTTCAAAAATTAACATGGCTGTCAATGAGGGAAGTTTTAGTCCCTAGTCCCGAACAAATCATCATAAACTCGAAAAATAATTTGTTTAGCGATGCAATCTTTTGATGAATTATGAAGGGGAAGTATCTCTACCATTTGCAGTTTAAATGGAGTTTCTAGGTGAAAGTATCAGGATTTTAGAGAAGTTTGTTCAGTGAAAAAGTGAATTAATCGATTTTTCCCAGAAATCTAGAGTGCACACTCTAGCTTCTGCCCTATTCAATGAATGGAGTGATTTTTTAAAGAGTGATAGAAAGTGATCAAAAGAGTGATATCTGTCCGAAACTTGAGATGATGGGACTAGGAGAACCCAGGTCCGATTATGCCGAGTTTCGTGTTTGTAGCTCAAAAAATTGACCCCGAGTTACGGGCAGTTTAAAAAAAAATCCCATTCAAGTGAATAGGACGTTTTTTTCGCACAAATGCGAGTGTAGCGTGCGGAATGCAACAACATTTCTCTCTTTGCTATCGACAAGCACACTTCTCCGGAGCATGCCGGACATTTTGGTGTTTGTCCCGTGTCGATATCTTGAAAAAACTGTAGGAGGAGATACGAACCGAAAATCAGGTGAAATAATAAAAATAATAATAATAAAAACTAGAAAGTGCAGTTCCTGCAGAAACTGCGAGTGTGTTGCGGCGGTGCATGCCCCCGGCCTTGTGCATCAGGGACCGAGTATGTAGGTCGAAAGCTGACTGTAGTCATTGTAGTCACCTCAGGGTATGACATGTTACCTGAGATTGCACCCGAGACCAAGCCTGCCAAATTTCGTGGCCATAGGTCAAAAACTGACTGAGTTGCGGTCATTGGCCCGCTAGGGGCCCCAGTACCCAGTCGGGCTCCACAGGGGTCCCATGGGCATCACATGTCACCTCAGATTTCACCCGGGACCAAGCCTGACTAATTTCGTGGTCATAAGTCAATAACTGACTGAGTTACAGTCATTTTCCCACCAGGGCCCCAGTGCCCAGCCGGGGTCCACAGGGGCCCCATGGGCATCACATCTTAGATTGCACCCGGGATGAAGCCTGCCAAATTTTGTGGCCATAGGTCGAAAACTGACTGAGTTACAGTCATTGGCCCACTAGGGGCCCCAGTGCCCAGCCGAGGTCCACAGGGGCCCGATGGGCATCACATGTCACCTCAGATTTCAGATTGGACCAAGCCTGCCAAATTTTGTGTCCGTAAGTTGAAAACCGACTGAGTTATCTTCATTGGCTCGCCAGCGGCCCCAGTGCCCAGCCGGGGTCCACAGGGGCCTTATGGGTGTCACACGTCACCTCAGATTACACCCGTGATTAACCTTGCCAAATTTCGTCTCCGTAGGTCGATAATTGACTGAGTTACAGTCATTGGCCTGCCAGGGGTCCCAGTGCCCAGCTGGGGTCCTCATGGACACCATGGGCATCACATGTCACCTCAGATTTCACCCCTGATTAACCCTGCCAAATTTCGTGTCCGTAGGTCGATAACTGACTGAGTTATGGTCATTGTCCTGCCAGGAGCCCCAGTGCCCAGCCGGGGTCCTCATGGGCCTCATGGGCATCACATGTTACCTCAGATTGCACCGGGGACCAAACCTGCTGAATTTTGTGGCCATAGGTCAAAAACCGTCAGAGTTACAGTCATTGGCCCGCCAGGGGCCCCAGTGCCCAGCCGGGGTTCTCTGGGGCATTTTGGGCATCACATGTCACCTTAGATTGCACCTGGGACCAAGCCTGACGAATTTCAGGGTCATAAATCAGTAACTGACTGAGTTACAGTCATTTTTCCTCCAGGGGCCCCAGTGCCCTGCCGGGGTCCACAGGGGCCCCATGGGCATCACAAGTCATCTCAGATTGCACCTGTGATTAACCCTGCCAAATTTCGTGTCTGTATGTCGAAAGCTGACTGAGTTGCGGTCATTGGCCCGCCAGTTGCCCCAGTGCTCAGCCGGGGTCCACAGGGGCCCCATGGGCATCACATATCATCTCAGACTTCACCCTGGACCAAACCTGCCAAATTTTGTGATCGTAGGTTGAAAACCAAATGAGTTACGTTCATTGGCCCGCCAGCGGCCCCAGTGCCTAGTCGGGCTCCACAGGGGCCTCATGGGCATCACATTTCACCTCAGATTTCACCTGGGACCAAGCCTGCCAAATTTTGTGGCCGTAGGTAGAAAACTGACCGAGGTACTGTCATTGGCCCGCCAGGGGACCCATTGCCCAGCCGGGGTTTTCTGGGGCCTTCTGGCCGTCACACGTCACCTCAGATTACACCCAGGATCAAGCCTGCTGAATGATGTGGCCATAGGTCGAAAACTGACTGAGTTACAGTCATTGGCCCGCCAGGGGTCCCAGTGCCCAGTTGGGGTCCTCATGGACCCCATGGGCATGACATGTCACCTCAGATTGCAGCTGTGATTAAACCTGTCAAATTTGGTGGCCGTAGGTCAACAACTGACTGAGTTGCGGTCATTGGCCCGCAAGGGGCCCCAGTACCCAGTCGGGGTCCACAGGGGTTCCATGGGCATCACATGTCACCTCAGATTGCACCCGGGACCAAGCCTGCCAAATTTCATGGCGTATTGTAGGGCGACAACTGTTCTGTCTGCCAGGTACCTCCGTTTTTAACCCTATGTGTTACTATGCAAACAATGGCTCACATACATGTTAAGAAGAGCTGATCCAAGCCATTCTGTGTGAATGACAGCTGCTCTCTTTGTGGGCGTGGGGGCCTGCATGTTGCGTGTGTGGTGTGTGTTGTGTGTGTGTGTGTGAGAGAGGGGACAGAGGGAGAGACAATGACAGTTTTACATTTCAAATCTACACAGCCATATGTTTCATGTAAAATCTCAGTTTCAGAGACCTCTCAAACAAAACGGTCCATAACTCCAAAAATAATTAAACCGATTGCTTTTCTGTAAAAGCTTGTGTGGGAGAGGACCCCTTGCTGATCGCTATGACAAAAAATTATGTGCATTGATGAGAAATTTTCAGAGTTATGACAAGTTTAAAAAAAAACACATGAAAATTTAGAAAAAGACAAATTAGAGTTGAAGCAATTATAATGGGGGTCAATGGGAAGAAAAATCAATACCTAGTCCCGAAACAAAACCGTACATAACTCCGACAAAAAAAATGAAAATATAAAAATTTGTTTGAACGATGAGATACTTTTGATGTGTCATTAAGGGGAAGTATCTCTACCATTTGAAGTTTAAATGGAGTTTTCTAGATGAAAGTAATTGTCTTGTAACGCGATTTACATAAGAGCTGTCTGGCCCTTTAAGAGTGTAGAAGGGAGCTAGTGTGTAGTGAACAATAGTGTGAATTGAGCGTTTCCGGCTGTGGGACTGCCAGTTTTTACTCTGTGGCTCGTGTGGATTACAAGTGATGTTTATCCCGACTTAAAGGTTTGGACTGTTTAATTTAATTACAATATGTTACAGTAATGATGAAGCCTTCGTATTAAACATATTCATGCAAATCTAACTTTCAAAGAATCCGTTTTTCATTCGCGATCGCGACTCGTGCTCTACTCCGTGTGTGGGCGTGGCCTGCGTGTGGTGTTTGATCTAACTGCACAGAGAAGCCTCATCTCTGGTCTGCCTCTTTCATTTCTGAGGTGTCAAACAAACGCTCATAACTGGAGAAGTAATTGTTGAACGACGAGATATTTGGAGGTGTCATGAAAGAGAAAGTATGTCCTGGTCTACCATTTGAAATTTAAATGGAGTTTCTAGGTGAACGTATAATAAATGATTTTACACACGTTTGTTCCGCGAAAACAGTGAAAGAAAGAGCGTTGAGAGTGAACTTTCAACCGATTTTGCACCTCTCTCAACAAAATGGTCATAAAC
Source organism: Ancistrus triradiatus (assembly GCA_025084515.1). Taxonomy (NCBI): domain Eukaryota; kingdom Metazoa; phylum Chordata; class Actinopteri; order Siluriformes; family Loricariidae; genus Ancistrus; species Ancistrus triradiatus. The sequence goes on along the minus strand of JAJAGP010004821.1, from coordinate 21,312 downwards.
TCAAAAAATATGTAACCAATCACTTATATTGAAAAGTTTGTGTGAGAGAGGACCCCTTGCAGATCGCTACTATATAAGATGATGTGGATTGACGAAAAAGGCTCAAAGTTTCATGACAGGTTAAACACAAATGAAACTTTTGAAAAAAATGGCGCCTCGCCGTTCCCAAATTTAAACATGGTTTGTGAATGAGGGAAGTTTCAGTCCCCTAGTCTCGAACAAATCGTCATAACTCGAAAAGTAGTTTTGTTTAGCGATGCCATCTTTTGATAAAAGTATGAACGGGAAGTATGTACCATTTGCCATTTGCAGTTTAAAAAATGGAGTTTTTCTAGGTGAAAGTATCAGGATTTTTTTTAGAGAGAAGTTGTTTCAGTTGAAAAAGTGAATTAATCGATGATTTTTTTTCCCTGAAATCTAGAGTGCACACTCTAGTTCTGCCGTATTAAATGAATGGAGTGATTTTTAAATTAAAGAGTGATAGAAAAGTTGATCAAAAAAGAGTGATATCTGTCCCGAAACTTGGGGAAAGCACGGGTCTACGTGAGCCTACGGCCGATCATTTGCCGAGTTTCGTGTTTGTAGCTCAAACATTTACCAAGTTACGGCAGTTTAAACACAAAATCCTATTCAAGTGAATGGGACGAGTTTTTTCGCACAAAATGCGAGCGTAAGCGTGCGGTGAATGCAAACAACATTTCTCTTAGCTATCGACAAGCAACACTTCTCCAGAAACAGGCCGGACGTTTGTTTGGTGTTTGTCCCGTGGTTGATACCTCAAACTGTAGGAGGAGATACGAACCGAAAATCATGTGGAATAATAATAATAATAATAATAATAATAATAATAAAAATAATAATAATACGAAGAACAATTAGTGGTGTCGCTTGGCGCGACACACTAACTAGAAAGTGCAGTTCCTGCAGAAAAATGCGAGTGTGTTGCGACGGTGCGTTTACCCTGTGACGTGCATCAGGGACCGAGTATGTAGTTCAAAAGCTGACTGTAGTCTTTGTAGTCACCTCAGGGTATGACATTGTTACCTCAGATTGCACCTGGGACCATGCCTGGCCAAATTTTTCGTGGTCATAAATCAATAACTGACTGAGTCACGGTCATTGCCTTGCCAGGGTCCCCTGTTGCCCTGCCGGGGTCCACAGGGGCCCCATGGACATCACATGTCACCTCAGATTCAATTCACCCATTCACCCGTGACCAAGCCTGCCTAATTTTATGGCCGTAGGACGAAAACTGAACTGAGTTACGGTCATTGGCCTGCCAGGGGCCCCAGTTCCACTGCTGGGGTCTTACAAGGGCCCCATGGGCATCACATGTCACCTCAGATAGCATGCAAGCACCAAAACTTGGCGAATTTCGTGGTCATCAATCAATAACTGACTAAGTCACGGTCAGTGGCCTGCTAGGGGCCCCAGTTTTCCTGCTGGGGTTCACAGGGGCCGCATGGGCCTGACATTTCACCTCAGATAGCACGCAGACCAAGTCTGCCGAATTTCGTGGTCCTAAATCAATAACTGACTGACTTTGCGGTCATTGGTCCACCAGGGGCCCAAGGTGTCCCTGCTGGGGTCCCAACAGGGGCCCCATGGGCATCACATGTCACCTCAGATTTGACCCTACACCAAAACCCTGCCAAGTTTTTGTGGCCATAGTTTTGAAAAAACCTCCTGAGTTACGGTCATTGGCCTGCCAGCGGCCCCAGTTCCCAGCCGGGGTCCACAGGGGCCCCATGGCCATGACATGTCACCTCAGATTGCAATCCTGGGACCAAGGCTGCTGAATGTTGTGGCCATAGGTCAATAAAAGTAACTGAGTTACAGTTTAGTAAAGCCATGTAGAATTGTCATGTAATGCGATTCACATAAAGAGCTTGTCGGCCCTTTAAGAGTGAAGGAGTCAGCTAGTGTGTAGTGAACAGTAGTGAATTGACCGTTTCCGGCTGTGCCGGCCATGTTTTACTCTGTGCTCGTATGGATTACAAGTGATGTTTAACCCCGACTTAAAGGTTTGGGACTGTTTAAATTAATAATGAATGACAATATTTTACAGTAATGATGAAAGCCTTCATATTACACATATTGATCCAAATCTAACTTCAAAGAATCCGTCTTTCATTGCGATGTGTGCTCTCCGTGTGTGGGCGTGGCCTGCGTGTGTGTTTTGAATCGAACAGCACAGGGCGCGTCTGAGCTCTTCCTTCGTGCATTTCGTGCAACCCTCAAACAAACGCTCATAACAGGAGACTTAATTTTGTTGACCGATGAGATATTTTGGATGTGTCATGAAGGGGAAGTGTGTCTATCATTTGAAATTTAAATGGAGTTTCTAGGGTGAAAGTATAATGATTTTACACACGTTTGTTCCCGGTGAAAAGTCCGTGTACAAAAGTGACTTTCATGCGATTTTGGGACCTCTAAAACAAATGGTCATAACTCCCAGAAATATGTAACCAATCAATTAAATCTGAAAAGGTGTTTGAGAGAGGGACCCCTTGCAGATCCACTAGCATACAATAAGATGATGTGGATTGACCAAAAAGCCTCAAAGGCTATGACAGGTAAAACACAAATGAAACTTTTGAAAAAAAAAGGCGCCTCAGGGACTGCACCTGGGACCAAGCCTGCTGAATTTTGTGGCAATCAATAGGTCTAAAACTGACTGGGTTATGGTCATTGGCCCCGCTAGGGGCCCCAGTGCCCAGTCAGGGTCCACCGGGGCTCCATGGGCATCACATGTCCACCTCAGCTTTTTAACCCGGTACCAAACCTGCCAAATTTTTGTGGCCGTAGGTCGAAAACCGACTGGAGGTTTATATTTATTGGGCACGGCCAAGGGGCCACCAGTGTTCCAGCCCGGGGTCCACCAGGGGGGCCCCCCATGGGCATTCATTATGTCACATACAGGGATTAAGCAACCCCCGGGACCAATAAAGGGGCCCCCAGTGTCCAGCCGGGGGTCCAAAGCGGGCCCCATGGGCATCATATGTCACCTCAGATAGCACCCGGGACCCAAGTCCTTGCTGAATTTTGTGGCCGTAGATCGAAAACTTACCGAGTTATGGTATTGGCCCGCCAGGGGCCCCACTGCCCATTTGGGGTTCTCTGGGGCCTTATGGGCGTCACACGTCATCTCAGATTGCACCCAGGACTAAGCCTGCTGAATGTTGTGGCCATAAGTCAATAATTGACTGAGTTATGGTCATTGGCCCGCCAGGGGACCCAGTGCCCAGCCGGGGTTATCTGGGGCCTTTTGGGCATGACATGTCACCTCAGACTGCACCTGGGACCAAGCCTGCTGAATTTTGTGGCAATAGGTCTAAAACTGACTGAGTTGCGGTCATTGGCCGCAAAAGGCCCCAGTACCCAGTCGGGGTCCACAGGGGCCCCATGGGCATCACACGTCATCTCAGATTGCACCCGGGTCGAAGCCTGCCAAATTTTGTGGCCATATGTCGAAAACTGACTGAGTTACGGTTATTGGCCCACTAGGGGTCCCAGTGCCCAGCCGGGGTCCATAGGGGCCCCATGGGCATCACATGTCACTTCAGATTTCACAATGGACCAAGCCTGCCAAATTTTGTGGCCGTAGGTTGAAAACCGACTGAGTTATGTTCATTGGCCCGCCAGCGGCCCCAGTGCCCAGCCGGGGTCCACAGGGGCCTTATAGGCGTCCCACGTCACCTCAGATTTCACCCAGGACCAAGCCTGCTTAATGATGTGGCCATAGGTAAATAACTGTGTAGCAAACCTAGGACTACACTTTAATTGGATTCATTTTTAATTAAACTTTATTAATTAAATTATTAATTAATTAAGAAATACGGAGCACCACCAAATAGTTTATTAAAAATATAAATAATTCACTGGCCGATCTGGAAACCAGGAAAAAGAAACAACAAACTTGATCAGTCTATGTCTGAATAGTGAATCCAAAGTATTTTTCTCGACCTTTGAATGAATGAACTCTCAGACCAGGCGGCAAATTCAAAAAGGTTTATAAACAAGTTTATTAACTGCAAACAAGGCAATACCAACAGATTATCTAATGTAATAACGAGTGTATCACAGAGTTAAAATCATAAAATGACGATGAACATGTATATATCGCAGTATGGGGAACAGGGAATAATGGCAAGCATACACATTACAGTGATAAAATCAGAAACCAAGGTGACTATGTAACTTATCGGTCGCACAATAATTACCAACGTTGCAATGCTACTGGTAGACCTAATTACATTGAACGTGAAGAATATGGTGGAAGCTACTTAGGCGTGGATACGTCTATGTTGAAGCGTGGTTAAAAGATTAACAAATTAAGACCCGAGCATCAGGGAACCCAGAAAAGCCATAAATGGTACTCGCCTGGAAGGTCACTCGAGTGGTTCGGGGCATTCCACCCTGGCCCAGCCGTCCAAAGACACGATTTTGGGGAGCTTTAGCGTCCGTCTTTCGTTGCACACCGTAACTATGACCAGGCGTCTTCAGCGGTTTAGCTCTTTGGGTTCTTGCCGATGGTTTGACCACGTTGACTTGGTGACTAAAATGGCGTCCTTCCCAATTTAGGCTGGAGGCTTCACGCGTACTCGGCGTCTCGCATTGCGTACAACTCAGGATTTATCTTGGCCACAGATAAAGTTGGAGTTGGCGCGTTTCTAACACCACGAGCTTCAACAAAAACTTGGAAAACTTGTATGGTAAACAAAAAGCTTAAAGAGTCTGGTTTTGGTCTTTTAACTATCTTCTAGTTCAGCGATACCGAACTACTTAAGACTGCTGTATACAGGAAACTTTAAGTAAACGCGAAAACTTGAGTAAAATGAATAATCAAAAACGCTACAAAAAGGAAAAACTATAAAAGACAAAGGAAAGACTCAAAGAACATAAAGACACAAGACTTGAAGCTAGCTCACCACGCAGTCGTCCCGCGTTGCTTTTTGAATGTTCCGGCTCGGGGGGCGGCTGGAGGCGGGACATAAGGAGTTGCCCTTACTTAGCCAATGAGAAGCTGACTCCTCAGTAAAGCTCTCCTATCGCGGTTGCCTTATTTCATCATATGAGCCACAGACGTCTAACTTGGATTAAATAATATTCCTACATATCTAAAAGAGATTAAAAGTATCACACAATAACCAAAAATCCTCAAAGTTACAAGTTTAGATGCAGTCTTCGTTGGAAGGTTCAAATGATCAAAGGCACCTTGAATTGATAACCTAGAACATCGTTGAAGCATTTTAACTACAGCACAGGCATTTACTATACTTTTAACTAAACAATACTATGATTAACACAAGCTGTAGGAAATGGTACATTGTAAATAACTTCATGTTTGTTGCACAAATTATTAAAACCCGATCGATCAAAACACATAGGCAAAAGCTGTTATTTCTATATATCCTACTAAACGGGATCACCTCAGATTACACCCAGGACCAAGCCTGCTGAATGATGTGGCCAGAGGTCAACAACTGACTGAGATACAGTCATTGGCATGCAAGGGGTCCCAGTGCCCAGTCGGGGTCCTCATGGACACCATGGGCATCACATGTCACCTCAGATTGCACCCGGCACCAAGCCTGCCAAATTTCATGGCTGTCGGGCGAAAACTGTCCTGCCAGGTACCTCTGTGCCCTCTGTGTTACTATGCAAACAATGGCTTTCATACGTGTCAGAAGAGCTGATCCAAGCCATTCTGTGTGAATGACAGCTGCTCGGTGTGTGGGCGTGGCCTGCATGTGCGTGTGTGTGTGTGTGAGAGAGACAGAGGGAGAGACAATGACAGTTACATTTCAAATCTACCATATGTTTCATGTAAAATCTCTGTGTCAGACCTTTCAAACAGACGGTCATAACTCCAAAAATAATTAACCGATCGCTTTTCTGTGAAGCTTGTGTGGGAGAGGACCCCTTGCTGATCACTATGACAAAAAACTGTGTGGATTGATGAGAAATTGTCAGAGTTATGACAAGTTGAAGCAATTATAATGGGGGTCAATGGGAGGAAAATCAATACCTAGTCCCGAACAAACCGTCATAACTCGAAAAATAATTTGTTGAACGATGAGATACTTTGATATGTCATTAAGGGGAACTATCTCTACCATTTGAAGTTTAAATGGAATTTCTAGATGAAAGTAATTGTCTTGTAATGCGATTTACATAAGAGCTGTCTGGCCCTTTAAGAGTGTAGAAGGGAGCTAGTGTGTAGTGAACAATAGTGAATTGAGCGTTTCCGGCTGTGACTGCCATGTTTTACTCTGTGCTCGTGTGGATTACAAGTGATGTTTATCCCGACTTAAAGGTTTGCACTGTTTAATTAATTACAATATTACAGTAATTATCAAGCCTTTGTATTAAACATGTTGTTGCCAATCTAAGTGCAAAGAATCCATCTTTCATTGTGTTGTGCTCTCCGTGTGTGGGCGTGGCCTGCGTGTGTGTTTGAATCCAATGGAACGGAGCCCCGTCTCTGGTCTGCCTCTTTCATTTCAGAGGTGTCAAACAAACGGTCATAACTGGAGAAGTAATTTGTTAAACGAAGAGATATTTGGATGTGTCATGAAGGGGAAGTATGTCTACCATTTGAAATTCAAATGGAGTTTGTAGGTGAAAGTATAATGATTTTACACACGTTTGTTCCGCGAAAACAGTGACAGAAAGAGCGTTGAGAGTGACTTTCAAGCGATTTTGCACCTCTCAAACAAATAGTCATAACTCAAAAATATGTAACCAATCAATTATCTGAAAAGTATGTGTGAGAGAGGACCCCTTGCAGATCGCTACTATATAAGATGATGTGGATTGACGAAAAAGGCTCAAAGTTATGACAGGTTAAACACAAATGAAACTTTGAAAAATGGCGCCTCGCTGTTCCCAAATTTAACATGGCTGTGAATGAGTGAAGTTTCAGTCCCTAGTCTCGAACAAATCGTCATAACTCGAAAAGTAGTTTGTTTAGCGATGCCATCGTTTGATGACTTATGAAGGGGAAGTATCTCTACCATTTGAAGTTTAAATGGAGTTTCTAGATGAAAGTATAATGATTTTAGACACGTTTGTTGAGTGAAAAGTGAATTAATAAAAATCCCTAAAATCTCAGTTTCAAGCGATTTTGGACCTGTCAAAGAAATGATCATAACTCGAAAAATATTTAAGTATATTAAGAAATATTAAAAATATATTAAGTTTGTGTGTGAGAGGACCTCTTGCTGATCGCTACGATATAAAATGGTGTGGATTGACAAAAAAGCCTCAAAGTTATGACAGGTTGAACACAAATGAAACTTTGGAAAAAGCCTTCTCGGAGTTTCAAAAATTAACATGGCTGTCAATGAGGGAAGTTTGAGTCCCTAGTCTAGAAGAAATCATCATAACTCGAAAAATAATTTGTTTAGCGATGCAATCTTTTGATGAATTATGAAGGGGAAGTATCTCTACCATTTGCAGTTTAAATGGAGTTTCTAGGCGAAAGTATCAGGATTTTACAGAAGTTTGTTCAGTGAAAAAGTGAATTAATCGATTTTCCCTGAAATCGAGAGTGAAGACTCTAGCTTCTGCCCTATTCAATGAATGGAGTGATATTTAAAGAGTGATAGAAAGTGATCAAAGAGAGATATCTGTTCGAAACTTGAGATGATGGGTCTCGGAGAGCCCAGGTCCGACCATGCCGAGTTTCGTGTTTGTAGCTCAAAAATTGACCGAGTTATGGCAGTTTTTAAAAAAATCCCATTCAAGTGAATGGGACGTTTTTTCGCACAAATGCGAGTGTAGCGTGCGAATGCAACAACATTTCTCTTTGCTATCGACAAGCACACTTCTCCGGAACATGCCGGACGTTTTGGTGTTTGTCCCGTGTCGATATCTTGAAAACTGTAGGAGGAGATACGTACCGAAAATTTCGTGGAACAATAATAATAATAAAAATAATAATAATAATAACTAGAAAGTGCAGTTCCTGCAGAAACTGCGAGTGTGTTGCGGTGGTGCATGCCCTCGGCCTTGTGCATCAGGGACCGAGTATATAAGTCGAAAGCTGACTGTAGTGATTGTAGTCACCTCAGGGTATGAAATGTTACCTGAGATTGCACCCGAGACCAAGGCTGCCAAGTTTCATGGCCATAGGTCGAAAACTGACTGGGTTATGGTCATTGGCCCGCTAGTGTCCCCAGTGCCCAGCTGGGGTCCACCGAGGCCCCATGGGTATCACATGTCACCTCAGATTTCACCCAGTACCAAGCCTGCCAAATTTTGTGGCCGTAGGTTGAAAACCGACTGAGTTACATTCATTGGCCCACCAGGGGCACCAGTGTCCAGCCGGGGTCCACCGGAGCCCCATGGGCATCACATGTCATCTCAGATTTCACCCGGTACCAAGCCTGCCAAATTTTGTGGCCGTAGGTTGAAAACCAACTGAGTTACATTCCTTGGCCCGCCAGGGCCCCCAGTGTCCTGCCCGGGTCCACAGGGGCCCCATGGTCATCACATGTCACTTCAGATTTCACCCTAGACCAAGCCTGCCAAATTTTGTGGTCGTAGGTTGAAAACCAACTGAGTTACGTTCATTGGCCCACCAGCGGCCCCAGTGCCCAGCCGGGGTCCACAGGGGCCTCATGGGCATCACATTTCACCTCAGATTTCACCTGGGACCAGGCCTGCCAAATTTTGTGGCCATAGGTCAATAACTGACTGAGTTACAGTCATTGGCCTGCCAGGGGTCCCAGTGCCCAGCCGGGGTCCACATGGACCCCATGGGCATCACATGTCACCTCAGATTGCAGCCGTGATTAAACCTGCCAAATTTTGTTGGCCGTAGGTCGAGAACTGACTGAGTTGCGGTCATTGGCCCGCAAGGGGCCCCAGTACCCAGTCGGGGTCCACAGGGGTGCCATGGGCATCACATGTCACCTCAGATTGCACACGGGACCAAGCCTGCAAAATTTCATGGGTGTAAGGCGAAAACTGTCCTGCCAGGTACCTCTGTGCCCTTTGTGTTAGTATGCAAACAATGGCTCTCATACGTGTCAGAAGACCTGATCCAAGCCATTCTGTGTGAATGACAGCTGCTCTCTGTGTGGGCGTGGCCTGCATGTGCGTGTGTGTGTGTGTGAGAGAGACAGAGGGAGAGACAATGACAGTTACATTTCAAATCAACACAGCCATATGTTTCATGTAAAATCTCTGTGTCAGACCTTTCAAACAAACGGTCATAACTCCAAAAATAATTAACCGATCGCTTTTCTATACAGCTTGTGTGGGAGAGGACCCCTTGCTGATCGCGATGACAAAAAACTGTGGATTTATGAGAAATTGTCAGAGTTATGACAAGTTAAAAACACATGAATATTTAGAAAAAGACAAATCAGAGTTGAAGCATCTATAATGGGGGTCAATGGGAGGAAAACCAATACCTAGTCCCAACCAAACCGTCATAACTCGAAAAATAATTTGTTGAACGATGAGATACTTTGACGTGTCATGAAGGGGAAGTATCTGTACCATTTGAAGTTGAAATGGAGTTTCTAGATGAAAGTAATTGTCATGTAATGCGATTTACATAAGAGCTGTCTGGCCCTTTAAGAGTGTAGAAGGGAGCTAGTGTGTAGTGAACAATAGTGAATTGACCGTTTCTGGCTGTGCCGGCCATGTTTTACTCTGTGCTCGTGTGGATTACAAGTGATGTTTATCCCGACTTAAAGGTTTGGACTGTTTAATTAATTAAAATATTTTACAGTAATGATCAAGCCTTAGTATTAAACATGTTGTTGCAAATGTAATTTCGAAGAATCCGTCTTTCATTGCGATCTGCTCTCCGTGTGTGGGCGTGGTCTGCATGTGTGATTGAATCGAACAGAACGGAGCCCCGTCTGTGCTCTGCCTTCTTTCATTTCAGAGCTCTCAAACAAACGGTCATAACTGGAGAAGTAATTTGTTAAACGGCGAGATATTTGGATGTGTCATGAAGAGGAAGTATCTCTACCATTTGAAATGTAAATGGAGTTTGTAGGTGAAAGTATAATGATTTTACACACGTTTGTTCCGCGAAAAGACTGAGTGAAAGTCTGTGTTTCAAGCGGTTTTGGACCTCTCAAAAAATGGTCATAACTCAAAAAATTTGTAACCAATCAATTATCTGAAAAGTTTGTGTGAGAGGGGACCCCTTGCTGATCGCTAAGATGTAAGATGATGTGGATTGACAAAAAAGCCTCAAAGTTATGACAGGTTAAACACAAATGAAACTTTGAAAAAAGGTGCATCACAGTTCCCAAATTTAACATGGCTGTGAATGAGGGAAGTTTCAGTCCCTGGTCTCGAACAAATCGTCATAACTCGAAAAATAATTTGTTTACGGAAGAAAGAGTTAAATGATTTATGAAGGGGAAGTATCCCTACCATTTGCAGTTTAAATAGAGTTTGTAGGTGAAAGTATCAGGGTTTTATACACGTTTGTTCAATGAAAAACTGCATTAATGGATTTTCACTCAAGGCTAGAGTGTGCACTCTAGCTAGTGGCTATAGAGAATGAATGGGGTGATTTTTAAAGAGTGATACAAAGTGTTCAAAGAATGCAATCTGTGCGAAACTTGACCTGCGGGGTGTTGTTCAACCCAGGTCCGACCATGCCAAGTTTCGTGTTTGTAGCTCAGAAATTGACAGAGTTCTGGCAGTTTAAATGCAAAATCCCATTCAAATAAATAGGACGTTTGTTTCTCACAAATGCGAGTGTAGCGTGCGTATGCAACAATTGTCTTAGCTATGAACAAGCACACTTCTCTGGAACATGCTGAACGTTTTGGTGTTTGTCCCGTGTCTATATCTCGAAAACTGTAGGAGGAGATACGAACCGAAAATCAGGTGAAATAATAAAAATAATGAAAATAATAGTAATATTTGAAAGAACAATAGTGTGTTGCTTGCGCAGCACACTAATAATAAAAATAATAATAATATTACGAAGAGCAATTGTTGTGTCGCTTCTGCGGCACACTAATAATAAAAATAATATGAAGAACAATAGTGTGTTGTGCAAACTAGAAAGTGAAGTTCCTGCAGAAACTGCGAGTGTGTTGCTGCGGTGAAACCCCCTGCGATGTGCATCAGGGACTGAGTGTGTAGTTCGAAAGCCGACAGTAGTCACTGTAGTCGCCTCAGGGTTCACACGAGACAAAGCCAAGTCAAGTCAAGTCAGATTTATTTATTTAGTGCTTTTTAAATTGGAGCATTGCCTCAAAGCAACTTTACAAGTTTAGATTATCTCCTAATAATTACGTCCAATCCCAAATTGAGCAAGCCTAGGGCGACAGTGGCAAGGAAAAACTCCCTGAGTTATAGGAAGAAATTCGCCTGCTGAACTACAAAACATTAGGTTTAAAACTGACTGAGTTACATTCAATGAGCTTCCAGAGGCCCCAGTGACCCGTCGGGTACCTCAAGGACAGCAAAAGCATGACATGCTACCTCAGATTTCACCAGGTATCAAGCCTGCCGAATTTCATTGCTGTACATTCAAAACCAATTGAGTTATGGTGACTTACCTGCCAGGGGCCCCAGTGCCGATCCTGGGCCCTCAAGTGCCCCAGGCGCATGACATTTTACCTCAGACTGCACCCGGGACCAAGCCTGCCAAATTTTGTGGCCATCGGTCAATAACTGACTGAGTTGGCGTCATTGGTCCCGCTAAGGGCCCCAGTGCCCAGCCATGGTCCTCATAGGCCCCTTGGGCATCATAAGTCACATCAGATTGCACCCGGGAACAAGCCTACCGAAATTCGTGGTCATTAATCAATAACTGACTGAGTTATGGTTATTGGCCCGGCAGGGGCCCCAGTGCCCAGCCGGGGTCCAGAGGGGCCCCATGGGCATCATATGTCACCTCAGATTTCAACCGGGACCAAGCCTGCCGACGTTCGTGGCTGTAGGTCGAAAACTGACTGAGTTATGATTCGTTAACTTTTGGCCTTGCTTTTAACAGTGCCCAACCGGGGTTCTCTGGGGCCTTATGGACGTCACTATAGTCACCTCAGGGTGCACACGAGACCAAGGCTGCTGAACTACAAAACGTTAGGTCTAAAACTGACTGTGTTATATTCAATGACTTTCCAGAGGCCCCAGTGACCTGAAGAACAGCAAAAGCATGACATGTCACCTCAGATTGCACCCGGTATCAAGCCTGCCAAATTTCGTTGCTGTACATTGAAAATCAACTGAGGTATGGTCAATGTCCTGCCAGGGGCCCCAGTGCCAATCCTGGGCCCTCAGGGGCCCCAGTGGCATGTCCTTTTACCTCAGATTGCACCCGGGACCAAGCCTGCCGAATTTCGTGGCCGTAGTTGGAAAATCATCTGAGTTGTGATCACTGACCCGCCAGGGGCTGCAGTGCCCAGGCATGGCCCTTAGGGGCCCCATGGGCATCACGTGCCACCTCAGATTGCCTCCGGGATCCTGTCTGCAGAATTTCATGGCTATAGGTTGAAATCCGACTGAGTCAGGGTCAATGACCCGGCAGCTGCCCCGCTGCTCAGCCAGGGCCGTCAGGGATTGATGACATGGGCATGACGTCACCTCAGAGTGCACCCAGGACTAAGCCTGCCGAATTTCATGTCTGTAGGTTGGAAAACTGACCGAGTTACAATCATTGGCCTGCCAGGGGACCCAGTGCCCAGCCGGGGTGCTCATGGGCCCCATGGGCGTCATTTATCACCTCAGATTGCACCCATGATTAACCCTGCCAAATTCCGTGGCCATAGGTGGAAAACTGACTGAGTTAAGGTCATTGGCCCGCCAGGAGCCCCACTGTCCAGTCAGAGTTCTCTGGGGCCTTATGGGCATCACATGTCACCTCAGATTGCACCCGGGACCAAGCCTGCTGAATTTTTTGGCAATAGGTCGAAAACTGACTGAGTTGCTGTCATTGGCCCGCCAGGGGCCCCAGTACCCAGCCGGGGTTCACAGGGGTCCCATGGGCATGACATGTCACCTTAGATTGCACCCGGGACCAAGTCTGCCAAATTTCATGGCTGTAGGGCGAATACTGTCCTGCCAGGTACCTCTGTGCCCTCTTGTGGTACTATGCAAACAATGGACCTAATAATCAACGTAACGCGCACAGAACTGAACTGCGCTGCTGCTTTGGAACGTATTGTTGTTGCTGTCGCTCGATTTAAAGTCATTTTGCGATGTCGTTTCTGATTTTTTGCTCTTGTATTAAAGATAGTGCTGTCACTCCATACTAATGGGTGTAATTTCAGCTCCGAATTGCCTGTCTGTTGGAATGAGAGCAGCTGTGAGTCTGTGGGCGTGGCCTGCGAGTGTGTGTGTGAGAGAGGGGAGACACAGCGTCTGTCCTCAGCCATGTTTAATGTAAACTCTCTGTGTCAGACCTCTCAAACAAACGGTCATAACTCTAAAAATCATTAACGTATCGCTTATATGAAAAGCTTTTCTCGGAGAGGACCCCTTGCTGATCGCTCTGACCTAAAAAACTTGTGGATTGATGAGAAAATGGCCGAGTTATGACAATTTAAAAATGACATGAAAATGAAAGTGAATGAGAGCCTTATCAGTATGTAGTCCCGAACAAATCGTCGTAACTAGAAACATAATTTGTTAAACGACGAGATCTTTGGATGTCTCATGTAGGGGAAGCAGCTCTACCAAATGACGTTTAAATGGTATAGTTTCTAGGTGAAAGTATAATGATTTTACACGTTTGTTCCCGAAAAAGTGACTGAATGTACGTGTACAATGTCAGTTTCAAGCGTTTTTGGACCTCTCAAACAAATGGTCATAACTTGACAAATATTTGACCTATCAATTATCTGAAAAGTTTGTGTGAGAGAGGACCCCTTGCTGATCGTTATGGTCTAAAATGATGTGGATTGACATAAAAGCCTCAAAGTTATGACAGGTTAAACATAAATGAAACTGTGGATAAAGCCGCGTTGCAGTTCCGAAAATTAACATGGCTGTCAATGAATGAAGTTTCAGTCCCTAGTCCCGAACAAATCTTCATAACTCGAAAAATAATTTGTTTAGCGATGCAATCTTTTGATGAATTATGAAGGGGAAGTACTTCTAGCATTTGTAGCTCAAATGGAGTTTCTAGGTGAAAGCATCAGGGTTTTAGACACGTTTGTTCAGTGAAAAAGTGCATTAATCGATTTTCAGTCAAGGCTAGAGTGTGCCACTGTACCTAGTGGCATAGAGAATGAATGGAGTGATTTTTAAAGAGTGATAGAAAGTATTGAAAGAGGGCAATCTGTGCGAAACTTGAGGGTTGTTGGTGAACCTAGGTCCGTGCATGCCGAGTTTTGTGTTTGTAGCTTAAAAATTGACAGAATTACGGCAGTTTAAAAAAAAATCCCGTGCAAGTGAATGGGAATTTTTTCGCACAAATGCGAGTGTAGCATGCGAATGCAGCAACATTTCTCTTAGCTATGAACAAGCACACTTCTCCTGAACATGCTGGACGTTTTGGTGTTTGTCCCGTGTCGATTTCTCAAACTGTAGGAGGAGATACGTGCCGAAAATCAGGTGGAAAACTAAAAATCGAAGAACAATATTTGGAAGAACAATAGTGTGTTGCTTGCGCAAGACACTAACTAGAAAGTGCAGTTCGTGCAGAATCTGCGAGTGTGTTGCGATGGTGCATGCCCCTGAGATGTGTATCAGGGACCGAATAAGTTGGTTGAAAATTGACTGAACTCATTGTTTGGCAGAGGTCCCAGAGGCCCCAGGGTGTCACTTCAAGGTGCACACGAGACCAAACCTGCTGAACTACAAAACGGTAGGTGTAGCCTCAATAGCTGGATTGACAGCCATTCGAACTCTGGGTATTCTTTATCAAAAATCTCTCCACCAAGTCACAAACATTACGACACTTTGAAATGCAAAGGACCACCATCTGGAAAGACTCTTCACAGATTAATGGCCACAATAACCAACCTTTTTCTCAAACCAACAAGAGAAATTAGGATCAGGCCAAGCTGTCAAATAACCCCTGCATCTCACCATCGTAAACTAAGCCAATGTGTCTTAAAATGTCTTAAAAGGATTTCTGACACTCTCTACCCCCAGACTCCCCCCTTTCTAGAAGTCTTGCCTAACTTTTGCAAAGAAAAACAAAGTTGCCTTCCCACTATTCACTTTTACGACAGACATGTCGTACAGGCAGGAGCCAGGAAGGACAGTCCTGGAAATTACGACCCAGGGGCCTCAGCCTTTTTAAAGACCTATTCTATTCTATATATATGTATATATATATGTATGTATATATATATGTGTATATATATATATATATATATATATATATATATATATATATATATATATATAATATAACTGAATTCAAGAATCGTTCCAAAGAAATGGAGCAGGCCACCACAAAGTGCATGGCTTTTGAGCAACGCGATGCGAACCTTCGCAGTAAATTAAAGGGTTAGAGGCACCTTGTCAACATACAGTCAGGAATAAGATGTGTCCGTCTAGAAGGACCAACTACAACAACAGGTCCATGAGGCGTGCTCAGCTGAGCCCAAACCAAAATAATAGGTCTAACTGAACAGCAGGATGAGACAGAAAATGAGTTGGTAAAGACTAGGGATGAGCTAGCCGCATGCCAACAACAACAATTGAAGGCAGAAAAGTGAGTTCATAAGGACTAGGAATGAGTTAGCCAAATGCCAACAACAACAATTGAGGGCAGAATGCGAGTTGACTGAGGTAAAGTTGAACTTGAGGAATGACCAACAGCAGCCAAGTAGCATGGGTAAGAAACTCCTGGATGTCCCGAGAGAGCCGCGATATGTTCCCGATACACACCCTGACCAATCAACAGGTAAACAGAATGTTCACTGTTACGACCAGGAATGGGATTCTCCTGCCAGAGTTGTTCCTGGATCCTATTTTGTCAACTTGACTAAGGAGAGACTCTCCTGAACGCGCCCGATTAACTCCCCCACAAGGGCAAGACCCCTCCTTCTGCTACACTCAGGGCCCAACTGACAGGGACCTCGATAAAATTGCCCACAATATAACTCAATTCGAGCCAACTCCTGGTTGCGCTAACGATTTCAGTACATATGTGAATTATATTGAGTTCTACCTACGAAAATTTCCCAAAGCTACGGTAGACGGCCGGATTTATTTAATCCGAGTGACCTCAAACCGAGAAGTTAGTAGTTTCATCACGCACCAGCCGGACCATATCTGGGGAAACTACTATCTACCATGTAAGGAATTGGAGGAGGAGTTCTCCAATCTTCTCACGCAGACAGGGCTGGCCGCGGTTCTGTCAGTCAAACAGGGTAAGCAGGAGTCCCCACAGGTCTATTATCATCATTTGCCAGCTACTATCTAGACATCTCAACCTGCCCACGCACATTAAACAGTAGATAATTGTGCGACTTAGCACTAAAGGGGTTTGTTAAATGTCAGCAAACTGCCCCTAACTGGGGAGACCCTCCTAGCGTGTTGAGTCTTGACACCACATCCCTAACTTTACAGCTGGAAGGAGCCTCGGGATGGGGACCAGCCAATCCAGCTCAGGACTCCAACCAGACCCATGGCCCAAACATGGGGCAGGGAATCTCTCAGTCCCAACAAAACCATCGGTGCCACAGGTATCCTAAACCACAGTGGCCAGACCATAGTCGAGATCATGTGATCATGTGAAGTATCGCCATGATCGGTCTCCTCTCCGATCAACAAAAAACCCACCAGACCGAGAGAACTAAAGGCATGTTGGACGTGCCCCACGGGACAACCGTCCCTGGGGCAACCCGAGGCAGCAGTCATTTCCTCAGGGTACTGCTGAGGAGAGGACTAGGACAACCCCGAGTCAAGAAAAAGGCTACAACAAAAAGAGCAAATCTAAAATGGTCAAATTCAGTCAAGAAGACTTAGAAAAGAGAGTGATAGATGATATGCACCAAGATGATAACCAAAAAGCCGATCTGTTCTCTCTCACATCTGCTCTCCCTAAATCACCTGTCCAGTCTTTCATTAGGCCAAGATGGAACAAAGGAGGATCTCTTCTCTATGTCTGATGGGATTAAACCTGCAGTACCAGGGCCCAGACAGACTTTTGTCATGCTGACAGAGATACTCAATCAGCCACCACAGGAGGGGTCAGAACTCGATTCCCCCTAGTGCTGTGTTAGTGGTCCAGTTAGACGCCAAGGAAGACTGTCCTCAGAAGGATGCTCAGCCATCCCCGAAGAACCGTTTTTTTACAAATTCCTAGGTCACTTAACTGAGAAGGGTGCGGCACGAAAATTTTACATTTCCACCACCCTCGAGCAGAGCGTTACACATGATGCACTTTTAGACACAGCAGCCGACATCACCTTAATGTCAACTACCCATCGGGTGAGGGCTACAGCCCGCCAAGTTAACCGGGAACTGCAGTTACACACCTGCTCTCTCGACATACAACCTTACTTGAACACCGGCATTACCATAAGGTCAATAGCCCTAGTCCACCTCACTATTGGACTAATGAGTGTGGTTCACCTGATACATGTGTCCCCGCTTGAAACTGTCCCACTTCTCCTTGGCAGACCTCCTAAACCGATTCGAACCATTCATTGACTTTAAACGCTGAAAATTTTGGACCCAGGTCTGCAAACCTCTGCCTATCTCTTACCCACTTACTGTGGGGTCGCAATGACATGTACTCAGAACTACTATTCCTACACCCAACAGCTCGTTAAGCGTAGGGAAGACTGTCAGTGCCTATACCCTGAAAATCTCAGCTCAGGACAGACCATACCCGAAGCCTGCCTGGTAATTAATGAGGAGGCCATCGTTGTACCTGCCAAGACCAAGGATGTATCAATATGCCTAAACATCCGACCAGGCCAACGCCTGAGTCATTCCTTGGCTGTTTTTCAACCATCACCTATACTTTTCAACTTGGGCCTGTCCATAGATGCTACCCCTATCATGGAACTGCATGCAAGGTCGGTCTACCTACTGGTACATAATGATAGTACAGGCAACATTGCAATACCCCCCACGTAAGATTAAAGGAAGACAAGCTTCAAGACTCTTCTCCGTCCTGGCACCCAGGTGGTGGAATGAACTTCCACTGGATGTCCGTATGGCTGAGTCTCTTGCTGTCTTCAAGAGGCAACTACAGACTCACCTCTTCACCCAGCACTTGAGTGAATAAAACTGCACATCCTCCAAAAAATAAATAAATAAATAAATAAATTTCTCTACACCAGATGCAAGCAGGTTGTAGTTGGATTGTGTAATTGATCTATTGTTTACTTGTACTAATATGAGGTTCTATCTCCTAGGATTACAAAGCACTTTTGTAAGTCACTCTGGATAAGGGTGTCTGCTAAATGCTGTAAATGTAAATGTAATACCCAAAGCCACCGCTCTGGGTTGACTCATTAGCACAAAATTCCTCGTGCATTGCTCCTTGACCAGCCCGAATCGAAAATAGTATACACAAAACCAGCTAGAGTGATCACAATCTTCTCAACCCTGACTGAAGGTGACTCGGCATGTCGAGTCGACCTAACGGATAGCAAACTAATGACTCTACAGTCAGTGTCTGTCCTATCTATAGATTCGGAACCCGAAACGACTTCGGCATCAACAAATACTAATTCAGGGGCGTCAGTGGTAACACCGCCTAAGCTAGACGGTGAACTGTACCCTGAATTCGCATCTCAAATCAGTCTAGTATTAAATGGAGCTGACGCGCTACGTAGCGATCAAGAGCGCGAGAAACTCAGGGAGATCCTTACGAAGTATCGACACGCATTCGCTCAAGATTCCCTAGATTGTGGGCTAACCACAATCCACATGGTGTGTATTCCAAAAGTCTCTGGTCCATGTCCCGCTTATGTATGTCAGTACAAAATCCTGTTAGTGCCATATGAACCAGTGCAAGAAATCATTGACAATCTGTTGGGAAAGGGCATTTTCTGCCCTTGCAACAGCACCTACTCAGCTCTGCTTTGACCAGTGATGAAACCAAATGGCAAGTGGCGACTAACCATTGACTACCGTAAACTCAATCAACAGGTCCCCCTTTCCCAATGGCCTATGACACAGCTGGAACAGGAGCTTCCCAAAGTCAGGGATGCCAAATATTTTTCAACGATCAACGTGGAATCTGGGTTCTGGACCATTCCAGTCCACAAGGCAGACCAACATGGCCTTTAATTTTATGGGCACACAGTACACGTTCACCCGGTGCCCATTTGGGTATGCCAACTCACCTGCTGAGTTTAACATCTTCCTGAACAAAGCATGCCCTGATGCCCACGAAACGGGCACCCTCATATATGTAGATGACGTCTTGATGCGTAATCCAACCCTAAACTCTCACCTGGATGAGATAGATCATGTGCTTGGTCAACTAACAGCGGCAGGAGCAAAGATTTCCTTGTCTAAATGCCAGTGGTGTAAAACTAACGTAAACTATGTGGGTCTTCTCGTAGGGTCCGATGGAGTAAGACTGCAGGTGAGCCATGTGCAAGGTGTCAGAGACATTAAAGTACCCTCTAATGTCTCTGAACTTTGTAGCTTCCTGGGAGTTTGCAACTACTCCCGGCGGTTTATCGAATACTATGCCGATTTAGCCAAACCCCTGTATGACTTAATAAAATAAACGTCCCCATTCATTTGGGAAGAACCCCAAAGGCAAGCCATGCAAGCCTTGAAACATAAGTTATGCTCAGCACCCTGTCTGGCATACCCAGACTATAGTAAGAACTTCCTTCTTGAGACTGAGTTCTCGAATGCGCGCTGGTTTGTACCAAATCCATGACCAGGATAAACGAGTAGTGGTGGATGCCAGCAAAACGCGGACAGGTCCGGAGTGCAATTTTACCAACTGCGAGAAAGCATTGCTATCCACGGTGTGGGCTGTTAAACACTTCTCCCACTATCTTGGTGGTCAAAAGGTAATTGTCGAAACCCACCACCAACCTGTGACTTTCCTCAACAGTCAACACATTAGGGAGGGCATGGTAACTAACGCTCGTGTGGCCTCCTGGTTGATGGCCCTACAGAGTTTTGACGTGGAAGTACGATACGCCCAAAACTTGAAGTCGCCTCTAGGTACAGGTTTCACACGCTGTCAAAGGTGCCAGAAGGATGTCCCGACTGTGGCCCCTTTGGCCACAGAAGACCGGCTGCCCTCACAAATTAACCACAATTACTTTGATCCAAATGTCTTTAAGACATTTGATCACTGCATATGTGGATGGATGCTCCTTTCATCCCACAAAAATCACAATCCTCGCAGGTGCAGGCATAGTATGGGTCAATGATACACCTTACAAACCCCAAAAATTCTATCTAGGAGCCCAATCGTCCCAGTATGCCGAACTAGCAAGCATACTGATTACTCTCCAATTAGATGTGAAACAAGAGGTCAAAACTCTGGTGATCTGTACCGACTCGAACTATGTGCGCCTGAGCTTTCTGGGTCACTTAGCATTGGGGAAGGCCAATGGTTTTGACCCTATACATCGTCCAGGGCTTGCTAGTTCATGGCCCCGAAGCCCACTCTCCTCAGGCATTCGTGGTGCCACAGAGGGGTAATGTTATCATATGCCCATGACTCTCCATGCGCGGGCCAAAACGGTGTTAAAGCAACATACCAGGCACTTCAACAGGTGGCATACTGGCCCCACATGAAGAAAGATGTTGCCGAATACATCAATGGTTGCCTGGTATGCTGTCAATTTCAGCCATCGAAACCAATTCATAGGGCCCCATTACAGAAGAGAGGAATAGCGTTCCCCTGGTCACCAAATCAACCAGAGGCAACAAATACTTTCTCACTCTCACGTGTGCTTTCACTCAGTTGTTAGAGTGCTTGCCAGCCACCAATGACCCTGCCCAAACCACAGCCTATCTACTTATGAATCACATTTTCTCTCGATTTGTCCTACCCAGTCGTGTCAACTCGGATAGGGGCACACACTTCACAGCAGACGTCATGCAACAGCTGTGGCAACTACTCGGAGTGAAAGTCAACTTTTTCATCAGTCACCATCCTCAGGCCTCCGGCCACGTGGAGCGTGCCCTTTGAACGATTGCCCACATAAAAATGTATGTTGCATCCAACCATAGGGATTGGGATGTTAAGTTAGTGTCGATGGCCATGCGAGCCACACCCCATGACCCTACTGGAGTCTCCCCCTTTAAACTGATGACGGGTAGGCAAATGACCCTTCCTCTGCACTTGCTGTATCAACCTATATAGCGACAATTTTTGACAAAGAGTTAGGTGTTACAGCTAAATCCCATTACAAGGCTAATTCTTTT
>JAJAGP010004820.1:0-42534 GCA_025084515.1 Ancistrus triradiatus | reverse complement strand
GTTGCAAGGAGAAAGCCACTGCTCTCCAAAAAGAACATTGCTGCTCGTCTGCAGTTTGCTAAAGATCATGTGGACAAGCCAAACCAAAGTTCTGGATTTGGATCAGAAACCAGACCATGCTGCACTACCTGTACTGTCCAATGGAAAATACTGTCCATTAGTCCACCTCTAGTCTGTTTGTATATTTTCCTTCTGTTATTCTCTCCTTTCTTGTCCCTAAGAGTGATTGTTAGCCTAATCTTCCGACCTCTGCCACCTGTTCCGCAGACCCACTCATCTCAACAGATCTCCATCAAGAACCTCTCCTTGTCTTTGAGTGATGAGGAGGCGGGAAAAGGGTGAGTGACTCATATTCTCAGTAAGATCAGAGGTGATTCAGAGAAAAAAGAGACTGTAAGGAGCAGGCTGCCAGAGCTGAATGTTCACTCATTACCTAGAAGTGGTCTAGTGACATGGTGTTCATGCTAATCAGAAGGCTAGCGCATAATTTCAAACTAATACCTTCAAAATACATTTCCAAGACCATGGCCTGAACAGTCACACTATAAAGGGGGATTGGATTCTGAATGAGTGAATGTGAACTGTAACATATTCAGAGACTAACCTACTATAGAGGAAGGAACTCGGTTGTGAAGCAGGATTTATGGAAAGCGTTGCCAAACGTTTGTCTGTCTTTGTTCATATAATCATTCTCTATTATTTTACAGACGTGTGGACTCGAATCACATGACTTGGACTCAAGTGCGACTGAAGTAGCAAATCTGATGACTTGACTCGATAAACTCGATAAATCTGATGACTTTAACTTTACCTTCTGTGACTTGGAATCGGACTTCGGTCTTCAACACAAGAGCCTCCACCAACCCACTTTTTTAAAATAATGATTTATATCCAAGTGTTAAAATAATATTGAATCACATAACAGAGCCTTCTGTATTGCTTGCATGGTGCTGTATCACTGTAATACTAGGGAGCCGAGTTGCTCATCTTTGTTTATCTATAACCTAGCAACAAGGGAAATTCGGCAGTTGGTCACAGGAAACTTTATGAGGTGCCAGTGTTGAATTTGCGCGGGCTAGAAAAATGCTGCCAAAAATAACCCTTTTCAACTAAAAAGCTTATGCTGTAGTGAATAATAAAATATCTGCAACATGCAAACCGTGGGATGAAGATCACCGATGGAGAAGCAATAACATCGAACCTTGTTCGAC
Source organism: Ancistrus triradiatus (assembly GCA_025084515.1). NCBI lineage: Eukaryota > Metazoa > Chordata > Actinopteri > Siluriformes > Loricariidae > Ancistrus > Ancistrus triradiatus. The sequence goes on along the minus strand of JAJAGP010004820.1, from coordinate 41,323 downwards.
ATTTGAGACAACACAAAGAATGTTAAGTCTGTGCAGTTTAATGACTAGCTAGCTAGCTAATTTGGTGAGCTATTTACAAACAGCTAATGTGATTGGAGCTCTCTACCAACATACTGTGGTATTGTTGAGTTTTTTCCAGCTTCTCTAGTTTAATAATAAAAGAACATTTTTAAAGATTCACAATTAATGTCAATTTAATATACTACTATTCAACAACTTTATTGGTGTTATATATTGAAATGGCATTAGGACTTGACTTGAGATTTGCCCATCTTGACTTGGGACTTGACTGGGGCTTTGCTTGTATTGACTTTGGAATAGATTGAGTGTCAAGACTTGAGACTTACTTGTTACTTGCAACTTAGTGACTGGTTCCCACCTCTGTTATTTCCAAAGATAGACCTGTAGGAACTCTCACTATTGCTGTCTTTGCACAGGAGAAACAATACAATTCAATATTTTAACGTGGTGGATTCTGGTTAGGTAAGGCATTGTGCAGGATCAATTTACCACATCCAAGAAAGGGGATGCTGGACAGGGGATCATCCCCTCTTGCGGCAACAGCGATCTTTTCTAGCCAACCCACCAACCCACTTTTTTAAAATAATGATTTATATCCAAGTGTTAAAATAATATTGAATCACATAACAGAGCCTTTTGTATTGCTTGCATGGTGCTGTATCACTGTAATACTAGGTAGCTGAGTTGCTCATCTTTGTTTATCCATAACCTAGCAACAAGGGAACTTCGACAGTGGATCACAGGAAACTTTATGAGGTGCCAGTGTTGAAATTTGTGCGGGCTAGAAAAATGCTGCCAAAAATAACCCTTTTCAACTAAAAAGCTTATGCCTTGGTGAACAGGGCATGTTGGACTTGCACCATGATGAGCATAAGCAGGGATAACACCTAAAAAAGGAGTTTTAATCTGCATTCTGCTAGTCCACCATTACAGACCTGGGTTTGAGTGCCAGTGGTACCTACCAGTCAGGTGAGGTATCACACAGGCACAATTGGGTGATTCTGAGAAAGGGAACACCAGAGGTCTGCATCCTGTAAATAGGTTCTGGACCCTTAACCCTCCCAGCCAGAGACCCTTACCATGATATGTGGGTTTAAAATGTTAAAAAAAATTGACCTCCAGGCAGGTAGGTTGCTCATTTTATTGAATATTAATTACAGCTCTTTGATGTAAAGAACTATCATAAGTAACTGTATTCTTGGTGCTTAGATGGCTGCAAAGGGCTCGAATCCTGCTGTTTATTACACTTTACTACGACTGGAAAGCACTATACATTTAAATCAATATATTTGAAAGCAGAAACTGCTGACAGCAGAGGGCTGGAAACGTGTTATCAGTACAAATGTGTTTAAATTTCTATAAGCTATAGTCTAGCGCGCACTGCATGACCTTCATTATCTCAGAATCGCAATAGCGCTTTCACACTACATGACTTTAATCACTTGCAATCACTCTTCCTGATCACATGGTAAGGCGCACTAATGACCGAGCACCGATCACATGAGAAGCTGCACAATCTTTCTTGTGCAGAAACTAATAGCAGAAAATCACACAGGGCACCGAAAGCTGGTTTAAATAACGTAAATGAATAGTATGGATTCGCAAGCTTTAGTTTTGTCTATTACTCACAAGGCACCAGCAATATTGAGCAGTGTTTTGCACTGTGCATTAGTTCAACTCCAAATCAGAAAAAGTTAAAGTTATAGGGATTGTATGGAAAATGCAATAAAAAATAAACGCAGTGTTTCTTACATTTACTTTGACTTTAATTATTTGCAGACAGTATGAATTTACATACATTCCTGCATTTTAGGCCTGCAACACGTTCCAAAAAAGTTGAGATAAAGCATTTACCACTTTATAATGTTGTCATTACAAAAAAGATCTGGAAGATCTTTTTCACAATATACATTTAACTGTGGATGGTCCATCCAAGATGCCTCCGAGCCCAGAGAAGTTGACATCGCTTATAGACATGGTTGACATAATGCTTCATTTTTGCACAGTAAAGTTTTAAGTGGCATTTGTGAATAGTGTCTTTGTCAAAGGTTTGCCAACGTAATCTCTTAACCCTGCGGTTATATCAGCTGTTGATTAATGACAGGTCTTGATGCCATATTGTCTGAGGGTTTGGGGCTCACAGGAGTTCAGTTTAATCTTGCTTCCTTGCCCTTTACACACTGAAATTCCTCCAGATTCCTTGAGTTGCGTAATGATATTATGCAATGTAGATGGAGAAACATGCAAGTCTCTTCTAATCTTTCTTTCTGGAATGTTGTTTTGACACATTGCAATAATTTTTACACACATTTGTTGATAAACCGGCGATCCACAACCCATCTTTGCTCATCAAAGACTCATGATTACAATCACCTGTTGATATCACGTTTGAAATTACATCATTTTTCATTACTAAACTGCCCTGTCCCAACTTTTTTTGGATTGTGTTGCAGGCCTGAAATGCAGGAATGGATATAAATGTGAAGTAAATGTCTGATTTGGACTTGTAAACTCCCACATCGAATGGGTTTTAGTCAGTTCATGCCACATTCAGCAGGTCACGTATCAGCACTTTGCAAGTGGGAAAGGTCTATACCAGTCTAAGGGATTAGTGAGCCAACAGAATGTGTGAAGTAAAGTATATGAACTGAAAGTGGCTGTGCTTCCCAGAACATGGCTAATCACGTGCAGAGTCTAGGCTTACTGGAAGATGATAAGCACACCCTCAGCTATCAATGCCCAGTTATTGATATATGATGGTGACCATCTTCCAGTAAGCATGTCCACTTCTCTCCTATAATGTCGAAAGCTCAGTTCATTTACTGGACGTGACGCTCTCGCTTGGGTGTGTGGCTCGACAGGACGTGCGGAGCCTTCTGGTTCTTTCCCGTAGGTACAGAACGTTCAGCACTGGCAGGCTGCTGCGACAAATCTCCATGCCTTTCATCTCTGAATCACCTCTGATCTTCCTGCAAATGTGAGTCATTCTCTGTACTCTCTTTCCTGCCTCATCGTGATATCAAGCCTCCTGGCAAGTGCAAGTGATGTGGACAGATTACTAATGAGAAATGACAGGCAAAATAAGCGGACAGACTAAAAAACAAGATGGTGAAGGAACACGAACTGATACAGTGGACCCTTCATACAGAGGAATTTAATGATTCATAATGGACAACTAGGACATATGTGTAAGCGTCTACATATGTGTGTGTAAAAGCTCTGCAGGCAGGTGTTTCCCAGAATCAAACACCATGTTTGGGATTCTGGGAGAATGCCGTCTCAGTGGTGCAAGCTGGTTGCCGTGGAAACCCCCGCCTCAGTGTCTGGCTATGCCTCGTTTTGGGCAGTGTGGCACAGTGTAACGTGTGCATGTGAGTGTGGGGGTGTGTTTTGTGCAAGCCAATCGCAGCTTACATGGATCCACAGCTCTGTCGTTAATAAGGGTACACAACAGGATACCAAAAACAGCTTGCTTCTTGCAGGAAGGGGACACACTCCACACACACACACACACTGGTGTCACACAAACACTCTTTGCTGATTTGCATATAGGGCTGTGAAAAGGGCACGGGGCTAAATGTGGATCTGCAGGTTAAGGCAGGTCAGTCACATGCACAGCACTTTTATGTCTCTTGCACTCTTCCTCCCCTTTGAGGTGAGTAACAATCCCATGATGGGTTACACAATTGCACTGCCTGACTGCAAAGCCCCTTCATCCCTCGGAAATTGATTCTGGATTCATCCAGTGCCAGGATGGTCTCCCATGTCACTGCAACTCTGTGTCCTCTGTGCCATGCTAATTAGATGCTGCTCATTTTAGTCATATTATATAAGAATGGATGGTCTATCTATCACAAAATGTGCAGTGGTACCTCCGTTCTCATCGATAATTCGTTCCAGGAGGCTTGTCAAGGAGTGGAAATGATGAGTACTGAGCAGATTTTTCCCATAGGGAATAATGGAAATTGAATTAATCCGTTCCAGACCCCCAGAAAAACACATTGTATAAGACATTATATGCATTAATGGAGTTGTATTGTACAGGTGCTCCCTGATTTATGATGGGGATATGTTCCGGCAAATCCAACATAAGATAAATGTATCATGAACCGATGAGTTTAATGAGTGTTTGGTAGAGCGGTCTATACTGTATCATAGCAAAGCCTATGATAAGTCCTTATAAGTAACGTAATGTTTAAAACACATACATTACCCTGTAGTTGGCCAAAATCATTCACACAAAGCTTATTTTATAATAAAGTGTTGATAAATCTCGTGTAATTTAGTGAGTAATGGATTGAAAGGGAAAAGTAAAAGCAAAACACTTACTCTATTGGTGAACTCAGGGCACTAGCAAAGCTGCTAATGCTAACTGCAGCCTGTGTTCTGGAGGATACAGTTCCTGATTCCCTTTTGACTGATTCTCAATACTGATCTTTTTAGGGCACACAGAGATGTATTTGCACTAAGAATACAGTACTGTAGATGTAAAAATAAAGAAAACCATGATGAACACAGCAGACGTCTTTATTGAGCAAGGGCTATTGTGAATCTGAATCACTGTGTACTGAATCATGAATTGAGTTTCGGCTAAAACGAGTCCCGTGGCTCGATACAAGTTTAAGCAAGTGCGACGAGTAAGCAAACAACAAGAACTCAGACATTTTTTCTGGTCAAAATGCATCGAGAACCGAATTCAAGTACTGAGGTGGTCGAGAGCCGAAATATCACTGTATTTATATTTAGTAATTTGTCTGCCCCCAATATGGTCCTGCACTGAGTGAGAAGGATCACAGTCCTCCGATTGTCTCTGTACACCTTGCAGCACCTGGCCGCTCCTTTTCAAATCCGGAATCAATCAGCATAGAGGAACAGGCTAATATCCCTGTATCAATCAGTTACCTTTCCTGGCCGGAGGCATCGCTTTCGAATCGTGATTTGAAACCAGACCACTATGCTTTCCGGGCACCACAAAAATCATGTTTTAGTGGAAAACCCCAACAGCTGCCATAAAGCATTAGCCATTCACTCACTCACATTCCAGACATACTTAATCCAAATCTGGGTAGGAGGAGGCAGGGGCCTAACCGGCAGCACATCGGTCCATTGGGACACTTCAGAGATGGCCAGAGAAAACCCACATAGACACGGGGAGAACATACAAACTCCATACAGGTAGCGACTGGGTGGGTCTCTGGAGCTGTGAGGACACAGAGCTATGCTAAACACCATTCTGCCCAAAAGCATTATACTATAGTGCACGCATAATACCAGGGTTTAACATGCAATAAACAATACTTATGAAGTACCATAGAGAAACCTGAATGACCTGACTTGACCTGACAGTTAAAACAGCACATATATGCACATTTTTAATCCAATCTACAACATGTAGTGTTTATCAATTACTTAAAATATTTATTTATTAATAGCTAATAGTGTTTAATAAGCGGACAGATATATTATATATAGATATAGGTATTATATATAGTATATATAGGTTCCATACGGTATCCTGCAGCAACTTTGCCCACAGACGTTGCTTCTGGGCCTGTAGATCTTGCACACTATTAGCTGACTAGCTACATGCTAACTTTCCCTATTTTAAATCATTTTGACAATCTTGGCTAAATATGCGTGGTTGTGTCCATCTGTGACAAATGCGAGCTAGTTTCCTGTCAGTTAACTGGCTGACTACTAGCATTATAGTTTGCATTAAAGTTGGATGGATGCTAGACCCATTGTCAATGAATGCCATGTTCAATTTGCATTTCATTAGGTCATTTTTATGAGGTACAATTTTCAAAGTTTATAAAACATAAACATATATAATTCAACCTAATTTCTAATGTTTTAAAATGACATATAAAAGTACTTTAACTGCCCTACTCTCCTATCATGACCATTTCATCACCCTCTTTCCCCTTCTTTGGTGACGGCATCTGTCTCATTCTTGTTCACAGTTTTTCTATCCCTGGCACCGGAGCCACGTTGTGAAGCAAAACAAAAGTCAATCGTATATCACCCTCTAATCCTGTAACAACTGTGGGTTTGTTTATTAACCATCTCAATTTACAACCGCTAGACTTTATGCTTCATAACCAGTCTGGCTGTTTAATAGATCTTAAGCTCCAGAACATGTTAATAGCCTGTAAGATCTGAAAGAAGGATCATTGCACCACCCTTGGTGGTGTAACTTGGTTACTATAGCTATCTATTTCATGCTTGTGAGAAATGGAGGCTAGGGGACATTGGGCTACACCAGTTACCTCATTGCATAATCAATCTGGGTATCCAGAAAGACTTCAGACAGAAGCTGACAGCATGGACTTCAGTATGCATTAAAAGGATACATAACGGCTGTTAAACAACAAAAACTGTCACCACTTTGAGTATGAACTATGTTAATAATTAGTAAAAACATTAGCAAGTTACTTCATAATTAATATTGTATTAAGGGTCGCACTAAAAACGTAGCAATTTAGCTTTGAGTTAGCATTTTCATAGCTAATACTCATATAATTTTAAGTTTGTAAATTCACAACGGCTTTGCAAGCTTCATAAAAGCAATTGAGCTTTCCAATTTGTTTTAGAGTTGGCTTGAGTTGGCTAGCTTATTCAGCACCCATAAAGTGCAATAAAATTAAAAGACTCACATCTCAACAGCTAACTGGCAATCTCTTTAAGTTTCTATACAATGAGGGCCAAAAGTCTAAGCGCACTAGTGAAAATGCTTATTTGGATCTCTGTGGAGAAGGATTCACACTGCAGCAGGATAATGACCCAAAACACACCTCAAAGCACAACAACCTGTTACGGGGGTGCGCCATTTAGAAAAATGACGAACCCCAAAAACCAAATAAGAAGGACGGGACCCAAGTGCAGTTAGCTCCAGATGGTTTTATTGAACTGAAATTAACTTAAACAAAATAAACTAAATAAAGAAACACAATAGGATAAATAACATAATAAATGAAGTCTCTGTTGTGTGTGGTGCCAAAAGCAGCGAATATTCGGAGCTGCATACACACACACAAAGACGTAACAGCGCCCTTGAAAGAAAGGAGCGGTAACGAAGAAAAGCGAGGGAATTCCCTCTCTGCTTGCGTCAGACCCGCGCACCAATACGCACACTCAGGTGCGCGCACTAACGCCACCCCCGGCTGCGTCAGCAGCTCCACACAAGCAAGACGGGGAGAGGAAGAGCGGAAGCCCCGCAGTTAGAAGCGAGCAGCGCCGGAGGAGCGGGAAATAAGGCAGGCGCAGAGGAGCTGGTGTGAAATAAAAGCAGCGCAAAAAAACCTTATTCACTCTGCCTAATTCCCTACTATGATTTTACTCAAAACCTCACTTCTCCCGACCGCGACGAAATCAATGTACTCCTTTCATGAGTCAGATCACCCTAAACCCTGAAATAAATAAAAACCGAGAAACAAAAGCAGAATAGGGATGCACGTAAGCTCTAAAAGAGCAAAAAGAGGACTGTGAGTCTCCTTGAGACGTTTGAGGTCTCTTTGATCACGCTTTGGCCAGCGAGTCCCTTTGGGCAAGGATCGGGCTTAACGTAGCGTGTCAGGGTCGAATGATCCTCCATCTTACTGCCTGTGGCAATGCGCTTTAAATAGCCAAGCAGCAGCTAGGATCATGAGGCTGTAATCAGCCACTTTACTGACGAGGTAGGCTGATTACAGAAGCGGCCAGGGTGTTCACCGCAAAGGTAGCTCAAAGCTACCCCTATCGGCCAACGTTGGCACCCCGACAGTACTACCCCCCCCCCCCCCCCAGGGGCGCGTCCCTACGCCTAACGCATACATCTCGCCTATGGCTTGCCGAACAGCCACAGAGAAAAAAACCCCGAAACCCCCCCCCAAAAAACCCCGGGATTGAGCGTCCTGGCGTGGGGAGGCCCGGGTAGGCAGGGCAAACCCAGCAAGGGACGAAACGAACGGGGGAACAGGTGCTGGCAGGTCCGGCGCCTACAGCAGGCCGATGACCCCCCGCCCTTTGGTCCTCGAGCCACACCGAGGACCGCTGGCTGAGAACTGGACTCAGCAGCTGCTCACGCATAGCCCGGCAACCAGGATTAAGAGTTTCAGACCAGCGTCTCAGGGAACAAAACCCAGGACTGCAACTCATGGGCGAGGTTGCTGTTTGAGACGGAACCCGACACTGGCGAGAATAAGAGGCCGGATCCGACCCACTGAGCCACAACAAGGCCCGGGGCCAGGGATCTTGCCAATCGCACAGATCCAAGGACCCAGGGACATGGCCAACAATGGCGACCATGGCGACGCAGGGATCGGTCTCGGTGACCGTGGTTGGGGATCGGGACCCCGAGGTCGCGGCGCAGGGTCGGTCTTTGACCGAGGCCGGGGATCGGGAGCAACGGCCCTCGGCGCAGGAGCGTCTTAAAGACCGAGGCACAGTGGTCGGCGGTGACTACCGTGTGCAAAATACCCAGGCGTGGAGCTTTCCTGCGGCAGGACGCGGGTAGGTGCACAATGAGCACCTGCCACAGGGCCTGGCAACGCGATTGTCCTACCGTGGAATTCTTGCTGCTCAAACACAGGACCACCTTGCGTGGCAAACCCAGTCAGTGCCAGGGGGCGCCAAATGGCCTCAACAGTCACAAGGTGTCCTGACTGCCCAGGTGGGCGGAGGGGCTTTCAAATGCGCGACGAGCCCAAGTTCAAAGCTGGGGGGCGCTGTGGCGCTCGTTCTTCCCAGCTTGAGCGTTCAAGTGCGCTCGTGAACAGGCTAGGGTGGCGCTGTAAAAGCCTCTCCTTGGAGTCTTTTGTGCCGACACGGGGCTTTGCATGCGCGGCGGGCCCAAGCACAGGGCCAGGGGGCACTAACCACTGAAGCACGGGTTCTGACTGCCACGTGCGTAGTTTAAATGCGCAACGATCCCTGGAACGGAGCGTAATAGCCCTGGTTCGAGACTTGGCGGCGTTAATGTGCCCGAGTACTGGGTCAACGGTGAAGGAATCGGTCCTAATGACGTGATCGAGGCGCAGGGGGGGTCGGCGGCACGACCGGTGCGCTAAAAACACCAAACGGAGCTTTCTTGCTCAAGACGTGGGGGTAGGTGGAGCACAAATGGTCTCCCGTGTACGTGGCCAGGGCAGGCTGCGCTATAAATGCCCTCTCCGTGGAAGCTGTATGGCTCAGAACAACGGGCTGTGTGCGCGGCGGCCCAAGTCCAGGCCCAGGGAGCGCCATAACGCTCAGTGCCGGGGTCTGACTGCCCCGGTCGTAGCTTGAAAGTGCGTCAAGCCCGTTCACCACTGGGGGGCGCAGTGCGCTCACTCTTCCAGCTTAGCATTTTAGTACGGCTGGTGAACTGGGCTATGCGCACTTTAAAGCCTCTCCTTTGACCTTGTGCTCGAACACGGGGCTTAAGGCGCAATAAGGTCCTCCTGTACGGGGCCCAGGCCGGACGCGAACTGCCACCCCGGGGAGTTCTTCGTGCTCAACAACGTGCTTGTGTGCGCGGCGGGCCCAGTACAGAACCTAGGGGGCGCCATACGCTCAGGCACGGGGTCCTGACTGCCCCTGGTGCGGGAGCTTGAAAGCGAGGCGAGCCCAGGTTCACCACTGGGGGGCCGCGTGCGCTCACCTTCCATTAGAGCGTTCATTGCGCTTTGTGAACGGGGCTCGGCGGCGCTGTCAAGCTCTCTCCGTGGAGCCTTTGTGCTCGAACACGGGGCTTAAGGCGCATAAGGTCTCTGTACGGGGCCAGGCGGCGGAACCTGCCACACCGTGGAGTCTTCGGCTCAAACAACGGGCTTGTGTGCACGTCGTGCCCAGGTACAGACCTAGGGGGCGCACCCTAACGTCTCAGGGCACGGGGTCTGACTGCCCTTATTTGCGGATCTTGAAAGCGCAGCGAGCCCAGGTTCACCACTGGGGGGGCCTGTGTGCGCTCCACTCTTTCCAGCTTGAGCGTGTAGCACGCCTGATGACGGGCTAGGTGCGCTATAGACCCCTCTGGCATGGGACCAGGTATACTTGAAGCCGTAAGGATACTATCCGCCCCTCTTCTCGCACGCGCTGAATTGAGGCGGTCCTCCGCCGATCTGGCCAGCTCGATCAGGTGGTCAAAGGAAGAGCGGGTGGCAGGAGCACAGCTCAATGTCCACATCATAATTGACCCTGATCTAAAGGGCTCCATGAGGGACTGGTCCCTGCGGCCACTCGTCGGCCAGGTACAATTCAGCACATATTCCTGTACCCTCCCCGAAAGCTGCGTATCGCAAAGACACTGATAGGTTCGGGGTCAGGATAATTTTGCTGAGGTTCAAACAGCTATGGCCCGCACTGTTACCTGTTTTGAACCCTGGAATGAAACGCCGACGGTTACGACGCTAGGGCTGGGCGATTTGGGAGGGTCAGGATGGAAGAAACCGTCGGCACTAGGATAAGAAAAATTCCCCGCCTGAGTGGTAAGCAAAATCCTCGGCCTGAAGGTAACGAAACCTCGGCCTGAAGGGTAAGCCAAATCCTCGCCTGAGGGTAAGCGAATCCTCGGCCGGAGGGTAAGCACGAATCCTCGCCTGAGGGTAAGCGAATCCTCAGGTGGAGGATGGACGCCAGCCAGCAGTGACATGGCCAGCGTCAAACTGAACTGCTCCCAAAAGCCAGCCGTGACCCGGGTTATAGCGAAACCCGCCGCCTACGCGTCTGGAACCTCCATATTGGAGTCCCGGAGCTAACGCTGGGTTCCCCGGCTGGGCGGATCATTCCTGTTATGTAACGGGGGTGCGCCATTTCGAAAAATGGACGAACCCCAAAAACCAATAAGAAGGACGGACCCAAGTGCAGTTATCTCAGATGTTTTAATTGACTGAACTTAACTTAAACACATAAACTAAAATAAAGAAACACATAGGATAAATAACAGAAAATAATGAAAGGTCTCTGTGTGTGTGTTTTTGCAAAAGCAGCAATATGCGAGCTCAATACACACACCAGACGTAACAACGCCCATTGAATAAAGGAGCGGGAACAAAGAAAGCGGAGGGGAATCCCTCTACATGCTTTGCGTCAGAGCCGCGCGCACACACGCACACTCAGGCTGCGCGCACATACGCGCACACCCAGGCTTCGTCAGCAGCTCCACACAGAGAGCGGGGAGAGGGAAGAGCGAGCCGCAGTTAGAGCGAGCAGCGCCGGGATAGCGGAAGTCATGCAGGCCGCAGAGGAGCTGGTGGAATAAAAGCAGCGCAAAAAAACCCCTTATTCTACTCTTGCCTAAGCCCTACGATGATTTTACCTCACGTCTCTCCTCCCGACGCTACGAAATCAATGTACTCCTTCATGAGTACAGAAATCACCACTAAACCTGAATAAATAAAACCGAGAAAACAAAAGAGAAATAAGGGGAGCCAGCGCGACGCTCCTCAAAAGAGCAAATAGACGTGTGAGGTCTCTGTGAACGTTGGAGGTCTCTTTGCTCACCGCTTTGCCAACGGTCCTTTTGGCAATGATCTGGGGCTTACGGCGCGTGTCAGGGTCGAATGATCCCGCCAGCTAACTGGCCTGTGGCAATGCGCTAATAGCCAAAGGCAGCAGCTGAGGATCATTAGGCTGTAATCAGCCACTTTACTGACGAGGAGGCTGATTACAGAAGCTGCCAGGGATGTCACCGGCAAAGGTAGCTCAAAGCTACCCCTAGCGGCCAACGGTGGCACCCCTGACACAACCACTATTAGAAAATAAAGAAGATCAAGGTGTGCTGACTGTCATGGACTTTCTTCCACAGTCACCTGAGCTAAACTCCTTCGAGTATTTATGGGGATACTTGAAGACAAAGAAAGTCAATCATTCAGTAACATCACAAGATGCTCTTTGGAATATTGTGAAATCATGTTGGGAAACCATGGATAGAAATAATAGATTTTTGTTTTTTCAAAGATCAACTTTTCACTAAAGTTGTTATGCTGATTATATGATTTGTAAGGAAAACAGTTTATAATATTTGAGGAAAAATGCTGAATAGAAACATTTTCACACTGCACATTTGAAGCAGATCTGTTAAACAATTAAAGCTAATTGTGAATTTGTCTGTTTGCTTTAGAGACCAAGATATTAACAATTATAACAAATTATAATAGGAAATGAAAATCTGTCTTTTAACTCCAGATGTTGAAGGTGTAAACAGCTGGTCAAATTTAAAAAGGTTTAGCATGTGTATTTTTACTGACATAAGTATTAATGTCGTACTTTGATGGCTTTTTTTTTTTACATATTTTTTAAATCTATTTTCTTGAAAATTGATTTACATTGTATTAACTATGTGCATAAGCAGGGACTTTGTTACGGTCTATGTTGTGCACAGACACCATTAGGACAAGGTGATACTGCATTGCCTGTTCTGGAAATTAATGTTTCTTCAATTGGACTCATTCCCTCTTGGTTGTGTGCAGCCAGTGAGGTATGTATATTTATGTTCATATTCCATTGTAAGTGTTTATATTTGGTTCTACAGAGTGTGATTGTTAATGTGTGCTTGTAGCTGAAGTATCATGGTGTTGTGTACTTCCTTGAGGAAGTGATATATGTAACAGTGTAAGTGTCAGATGCTGTTTAGATGTAGCGTTCCACTTGTGTTTTCAGGGGAATCTCTGACACATTTATGTAGCATTTGCACGCAGTTTTCTTGTGAAAATACCCTTTATATTTACATTACATTAGCATAAAAAGATTATCTGACTAAGATAATGTCAAGTCAAGTCAAGTCAGATTTATTTATATAGCGCTTTTTATAATGGAGCATTGTCTCAAAGCAACTTTACAGGTTTAGATTATCTCCTAATAACTACGTCCAATCTCAAATTGAGCAAGCCTAGGGCGACAGTGGCAAGGAAAAAAACTCCCTAGTTTTTCAGGAGAAACCTTGGGAGGACCAACCTCAAAAAGGGACCCAACCTCCTGGGCGGCGGAGATGATACCTCTAAAGAGCGAACTAAGTTCATGGAGTCAAGTTTGAATAGAATGTGAAGTATAGCCATCGACCTTAAGTGCCGGGGTATGATTATACATCTAAGAGCGAAAACTAAAGTCATGGCGTCATGTCGAATAAATGTAAATTATGCACAGTGGACTCCTCAAGATTACATCATTGTATGATGTGTAGGGCCGGAACTGCCGGAACACAGCTCAGGGAAAACAGAAAATGTATTAGTTTATTGATTAAGAGCCAAGTGTCCCTATTAACAATCACTGATGCAAGTGTGGCATGAGACCCCGCACATGAGCTATAGCACAGCATAGCTAAGAAAGCTAAAATAGGAGAACTGGTAGGAAACACAGCAAAGAGGGATCACATGAGCCTTGGCAACCCCACGAGCGGCCAGAAAACAGCAACCCAACAACGTCTTTGATCACCATAAGACTCTTTGACTTATGAACCCCCACTCTGCCTAGCCTAAGGCAGGATGCATTGAGTCAAGATCACGAGTACCGAAGCCCCAGTTTCCAGCCACCGCCCACTCGACACTCCTGCTAACGGACAAGGCCGGCAGGCCAGAATGAACTCCAGACTCCGCCCCAGTGACCCAAACCATGCAAACTGGTCTAATCTATTCAAAAGCTGCGAAATAGGTAATGTCGTTAGCCTATACTTAAAACTTTGGGAGGTGTTCCTGTAATTTCGAACGATAGTGGGAAGATTTATTCCATAGTTGGGGGGCATTTATGAGAAAGCCTTTCCTTTCCCCCCTCTGTGACTTTTTTAATTGCCTATAACTAAAAGAAGTCCTGCACCCTGCGAACGAAGTAGACGAGTTGGATTGTAAAACTCTAAGAGGTCACTCAGATAATGTGGGGCCAGGCCATGTAGAGCTTTATAAGTTATAAGAAGTATTTTGTAATCAATGCGGAATTTGACTGGTAACCAGTGCAGTGATGATAGAACAGGAGTGATATGATCAAATTTTCTATGGGCAACCTGTTGCTGATAACAGTCTGGATGGCCCTTTTCATCTATGGTCTGGAGCACATGTCGTCATTGTTTTCCATAAAAGAATACTGATTCATCTGACCAATAATAACCACATGGGCAAGGGATTACTTTGCCAAACCTTTGTCAAGCACTACAATATGGAGGTACATTCACAAATGCCACTTAAAACTTTCCTGTGCAAAACAGAAGCCTTATGTTAACCATGTCCTGAAGCGGCATCAACTTCTTTGGCATCTAGGATGGACCATCACACAGTGGAAATGTGTATTGTGGTCAGATGAATCAGTATTCCAGGTCTTTTTTGGAAAAAAATAAAACTGACATAGTGTGTTCCCGAACCATAGACGAAAAGGGCCAGTAACAATTCCAAAGGCCAGTAGTCGTTAAATGGCGGATAGCTGTAATCACATGTTTTGCGTTTTCCTATTTGACTCTAAAGAATTACCGTATTTTTCGGACCATAAGGCGCACTTAAAATCGTTTAACCTTCTCAAAAATCGACAGTGCGCCTTTAAATGCGGTGCGTCTAATGTATGAATTAATTCTGGTTGTTCTTTCTGACCTAGAACCGATTGTAGATGGTACACGGCGCTCATGAATCTGTCAAAATGTTTTAGCACGGCCTTGGTAGGTTACGAAGCTTACGGCCACCGTAGTGCGCAGCATCGCGGAGTAATACGGTATGTGCTTCAGCATTAGGGTACGTGCATTCATTCATTCATTTTCGAAGCGGATTACAAACACAACGCTATCAGTCACGCAGTACAACATGGACATAGAGCAGCTGCGAGAGAATTAACATTAACGAATCAATGATACGGAAGTGGAGGAAGCAAGAAGACGCCCTGCGCCAGGTAAAGACCAAACTGAGCTTCCGACGGAACTTATGAGTTTTGTTTCATTTCATACGCCTTATAACCCGGTGCGCTTTATGTATGAACATATACCCGTTAGCAGCCGATCGTTGATATTGCGCCTTATAACCCGGTGTGCTTTATAGCCCGAAAAATACGGTAATCATTTCTAGCACTTCAACCTTGTATTTTTGGGCATAGCAGATCATCAACTGTAGTGGCAGCACAGATATTTTTAACTCGTTTGAACAGGATCAGACATCATTCAGAAATGATACATTTACTTAACAAATATATCATTTGAATACGTCACGTTATGTATTTCCTGTGATGGTCAATTTGCTGTGCTAACTAAACCACAGTGTCAGTCTAAGTGATTCTCTGACAGGGTCATCTCTGGCCACCAACCCCAACGAATTGTTAAAAGTTAGACAAAGTGTTGCAGAGCCTGTGAATTGGAGCTGACTGGACCATTCACGGTCCGAAACGGCTTCATTCTTTGCTGCGTGGATGAATAGAACAGGCTGAGCTGTGTTCATTCAAGAAGGGGGGAAAAAACAAGCAATAGATTTTTCACAGATCGGAATTGTTTGGTGCGTTAGCACGGCTGTGGAGAAAAAGCACAGTTTGTTTTGCTGGGACCGGGACGACCCGTGCACACTGAGCCTCTGTGTGCTCTGCCTGAAGAGGAGGTGGAGGGATGATGCAGTGTTAAGGGCAGCCAGCAGGGGGCCGGAGCACGCGTCTTAAGGAGGAGGGTGCGGCTCAGTTTTCAGGTCAATGGGTTCCTTGTTGTGATGAGCCGAGCAGAGAGGCATACCTGAGCCACACAGGGAGACGAGCGTATACTCAGTACACACGTTCACATTGGTTACAGCACAAAGCTTATTACTAGGGATGGGAAATAAGGCAAACCCTTGCTATCAAGATACCTGGAGACGTTTTCTCAGTCCGCTACTTAATTATATGGGAGCGTTTGTTATTGTTTACGTGCATTTACATTGAGGAGATGCTGTTATACATAGTAATTAGAGCTGATACATTATTTTACAATGTACAATCCGATAAATCAGGCGTTAAAGATCTGCTCAAGGGTCCAACAGTGGCAGCATGGACCTCCTGCTTCATAGTCCAGTACCTTACCCATCCCTACCTGTACCACCCCTTATTTACAGGCTCTCTACACTTATCCAAGCCTACTCAATGTTTCTGAAAGTGCAAGCGATACATATGTGTGAAAAAAATCCATAATTTATAACGATAACCATTACATATAGTGATATTGCCTGTCCACGCACAACACCCACTTCTACTACCTACTATTCTTATCATAAGATAGCTGCAGGGTGCCTGATTAATTCTCCACACACAGCCCAGCCATTTTCTACACACGAGATGCGTTCATTTGGAAAGAGCGCGTCTGCAGTAAGGCTTGGGAATGCAGGGCAGACGGGACACGCTCCGGTTTTTTGGCGGGAGAAAAAGGGAGGCGTGGTGGAGGAATGAACCCGGCACCCTCTGGCTTGATTAAAACTGTCTGGCTGGCCAGATGTGTCCAAGCAACGCTGTGTGCACTGCGGCAGCCCCTTATTCCCCACAGGCAGGAATTTCCACTGTGTGTGTGTGAGAGAGAAGCAAGGAGATGAGGTGAGCACACGGGAGCAGCAGGATCGCGTTACATTAATAAAGCAGCGCTGTGCTGGGCTCTGCTGCAGCATGAGGCTGGGTGAAACGGGGTTGCGCTGGCAGATATTCAGCATCAAGGCCCGCCCAGCCACTGCGCTGCAGCAGCACGTAGTGCCTACACACAGACAGACACACAGCAGTTTTTGTAAGGCAGCACTTTTTCGTATAAGGAGCAGCAAAATGTCCTCTCAAGGAAAAATTTTTTCATTCATACTTTTTCAATCCATGTGTCCTCACAATGCCCAGAAAACTTTGAAAAACACACACATGATTCTTCTTCCACGCCCCGGGCATGTGAAGCATGCAATACCTTTGCATACATATCACTGTAACAGCTTACAATGCTTTCGTAGTTCCCTCTGTGACTGCACACCTTCACCTGCCCATGTTAAAAAATCCATGCCCACCTGAACACATTTCAGAAGGACAAGCGCACATCCAGATGTAGATTGTGTCACAGTGGTGAGATGCTGTCGCCCACAGCTGGAGAGAATTCCCAGCCCAGATTCCACCTGTATGGGAGTTTTGTATTTCTCCCAGTGTCCGGGTGTGTTCCCTCTGAATATTTGGTTTGCCATTCCAAATTATGAGTTTACAGTGGTGCTGTGATAGTTTTTGTGAACCCGTTGAATTTTTCTATATTTCTGCATAAATGTGACATAACTCATCATATTTTTCACACAAGTCCTACAAGTAGATAAAGAGAACCCAGTTACCACAATGAGACAAAATATTAACTGGTCATTTATTTATTGATGAACCGAGCCAAATTAACATATATTGAGTGGCAAAATTAATTTAAACCTCTAGGATAGCATTTCATTTGAAGGTGAAATTAGAGTTTTGTTTTCAATTCAATGGGATGACATCAGGTGTAGTGGGCACCCCTGTTTTATTTAAAGACCGGGATCTATCAAAGTCTTCAAGCAAAAGTCCTGCTCTTCACACACTTTGTGGAATGTATCAATGCCTGAACAAGGAGATTTCCTGAGGACCTCAGAAAAAGAGGATGCCCCACCCGGCTGAAAAGGTTCAAAACCACATCTCCAAATAGTTGGGACTCCACCAATCCCAGTCATACATATTGTGTACAAAGGAGGAAATTCAATACCTTGTTACCCCTCCCCATGAGTGGTCGACCAACAAAGATCACTCAAAGAGCAGGCGTGTAATCTTGTGAGGTCACAAAGGGACCCCAGGGTAACTTCTAAGCAACTGCAGGCCTCTCTCACATTGGCTCATGTTCATTAGTCCACCATCAGAAGAACACTGAACAACATGGTGGTTGCATGGCCGGGTTCAAGGGAAAATCCACTGCTCCAAAAGAACATGCTCCATCTGAAGTTTGCTAAAGATCATTGTGGACAAGCAGAAGTCTATTGGAAGAATGTTTTGTGGACCGGATGAACCAAATAGAACATTTTGGTTTAAAAAGAAAAGCGTAGTTTTGGAGAAAGAAACACACTGCATTCCAGCAATAAACTTAGCCCATCTGTGAACATTGGGTAGTAGTATCAATGGTTTGGGCTGTTTTGCTGCATCTGGCCAGGATGGCTTGCTATCATTGGATGGAACATGAATTCGGAATTCTATCAGAGACAATCTAAAGGAAAATGTCAGGACATCTGTCCCATGAACTGAATCTAAGAGAAGGTGTGTCATGCAGCAAGAACAACGACCCTAAGCACACAAGTCGTTCTACAAAGAATGGATAAATAAGAATAAAGTTCATGTTTTGGAATGGCCAATCCAAAGTCCTGACCTTAAATCCCATGGAATGTTGTGGAAGGACCTGATGAGCAGTTAATGTGAGGAAACCCAACCAACATCCCAGAGATGAAGCGTTCTGGTACGGAGGAATGGGCTAAAATTCCTCCAGAGAGCCGGTGTGCAGGACTGATCACATTTACGAAACGTTTTAGTTTGCCGTTAGTGCTGCCACAGGGGTCCACCAGATACTGAAAGCACAGGTTCACATACTTTTTTCTCATTCTAAGTCCGCCCTCTTCCTTCCCTTTCGACTAGTGGATGTCCTAGTGGAACTCAATCGTCTAGCCTATGCAGCCCCTAGTGTGGATTGCAGTGGATTGTTGTCTGTTTTAAGGGTTAATTTCCTGCCTTGGTGCCCTGTGCTGCCAGTTAGGCTCTGGCATGCCCATGACCCTACTAGTAATGAATGATGATAAATGAAATAAATGAATGAATGAGTCATACCTAAAAAACTCAATTCTGTGGCCCATCTCTAAGACACTTAAGTACACCAGAATATACTAATAATTACAATGCCCTGCTCATAAAGGGGGCCCCCCCCTTTCCCCATAAAAAGATCTACATTGAACAGAAACTTCATAAGAATGCAGCTACATTGATGTTGTGCCTTGAAATTAAAAGTTTCAGGTTATTGCTATTTTTCCTAGCTTAATTAGCTATAATCCTCCATAGTCTGTGATTAGAGTCATTTGCTGATCAGCAGTGTCCCCATGTGTGGATTTTTTTCAATTCTATTTATGGCCCCATATTGGAAAACCTGGGGGACAGTATAATATACAAATAAAACTTGCAGCGTGTTTTTATACTGACTTTTAATTTTCACTGCAAGACATAATGAGCCACAGACGTTGCTCGGTCAATTATTTCATTTCACTTGTTTAATAAACAATCCTTGTTGCAATTCAGTTCTGCAAACACATTAAAAAAAAAGCGGGGCCTAAGGGATTATGTCTAGTATGAGGTTCAAAACAACTAATTGATGTGATTTCAAACAGGTGATTTCAACAGGTGATTATAAATCATGATTTGGTACGACAGCACAGTAATCCATGGAAAGTGCTGGGGAGCAAAAGTAAGGCAGAAGGATCTCCAGTTTTATCACAAATGTGTGAGAATTCTGAAAATGTTTTAAAATCAATGTTCCTCAAAGAAAGACTGGAAAGGGATTTGCAATTTTTTTCCTCTTCAGTGCATAAGTTAATTAAAGATACTTAGTGTATTTCAGTCCATATAGTTCAAAAGCGTAAGCTGAAGCCGATCCCTCAGACGGCAATGCAACTATAACTGGCATTCAGCAAAAGCTGATATAACATCATGGGCAAGAGATTACGTTGGCAAACGTTCATCAAGCACTACAGTACAACATTACATTCACAAATGCCACTTAAAACTTTACTGTGCAAAAAAGAAGCCTTATGTTAACCGTGTCCAGATGTGGTGTTGACTTCTCTGGGCTCAGAGGCATCTGGGATGGACCATCACCCAGTGGAAACATGTATTGTGGTCAGATCAATCAGTATTCCAGATCTTTTTGGAAGAAATGGATAGCAGGTGCTCCAGACCAAAGACGAAAAGGCCCGTCAAGACTATTATCAGCAACAAGTCCAAAAAGACAGGGTCTGTCACAGTATGGGGTTGTGTCTGGTAGCAGTATGGGACTGTGGTAGCCTAGCGAGTAAGGTACTGAACTATCAACCAGAAAGTCCAGGGTTCAAATCCCACCTCTGCCAAGCTGCCACTGTTGGGTCCTTGAGCAAGACCCTTAACCCACAATTGCTTGGATTGTAAGACTGTATAACTTGTAAGTCGCCCTGGATAAGGGCGTCTGCTAAATGCTGCAAATGTAATTGTGTCAGTAAGGTAATTTACCCTTCTGTGAGGGCAGCATTAATGCAGAAAAGTACACTGAGATTTTAAAGTAACATAAGCTACCTTCAAAACAAAATCTTTGCCAGGGACATCCATGCATTTTTAAACAAGACAATGCAAAACCACATGCTGCACACATTACAAAGATATAAGAGGATACGAGTACTGGCATGGCCTGTTTGCATACCCGTCCTGTCCTCAACCGGGAATGTGTGGAGAATTTTGAAACGAATAAGTAATCTATTCGACACGTGCTAAAATATAATACCCTATAAACAGGAAAGGGGTGGCACGGTGGTGGAGTGGTTAGCGCTGTTCCCTCACAGCTCCAGAGACTCCCAGTTCGTTTCCCAGCCCAGACTCTGCCTGCATGTTTGAAATGTGTCTGCGTGGGATTCCTCAGGGGACACTGGTTTTCTCCCACATTCCAAAGCAGGTGTGTGGGAAGATGTTTTAATTATGGGGTGCTGCCAGCTGGGGGGTTGTGCGCACATGCACGCACGCACACAAATAGCCTAAACACGAACTACACAATGGCATTAACGTTACTACAGGTGCTGAACAAACAAACACTGCACAGCGACAGTGTTGCCAACAAGCCACTTTCTTACCTGCTTATCCGAATTACATAGCATTAAACACGGCTTTCTGTGCATTCAGAGGTGAAACCAATGAAGTGGCCAAATATTTTCTCAGTCAATATTTATCTAATTAATAAATAAACCTATACAATCAGAGCAGCGGTGCCTGGCAGCATAGGACACAAGGCAGGAACAACCCTAGACAGGGCACCAATGCATCGTAGGGCACACAAACTTACACACTCACACAACAATTAGCCTAACATGCATGTCTATGGACTGTGGGAGGCCAAAAGTTACACTGCCTGAGTTTGACTAAGACTTTAATATAATAATTAATAAGAATTTTAGGTTATTTAGTCGTTAATGTTATATTTATATATAAATTTATATATATTTATGTATAAATCTATGATGAAACAATACTATGTATTCATAATTACAATTATATTATATATTGTATAATGAATGTAAATTGAATTACAAACTAATTCTATTTTTTCCATGTTCTTCTTTTTATTCTCCTTTATTCTTTATTAAATCTTAATCTGATCTTGGTCTTGTGTCGGTCTCGGCCAATCCCGGTCTTAGCCTTGACTACTAGAAGTATCGGTCTTAACTCGGACTCGATATGTGCTGGTCTTGGTCTTAACTTGGATCCGACTCTAGTGGTCTTCACTACAACATTATAACTGAGTTACTGTAGCCTTACTGTCAACTCAAACAAGTCTGCTCATTCTCCGTTGACCTCTTTTCAACCCACAGAACTCCCTCTCACTGGGTGTTTTTCTTTATTGCATCCTTCTGACTAAAGTCTAGAAACTGCTTTGTGTGAAAATCCCAGCAGATCAGCAGTTATAGAGATACTCAGGCACTAGCAATCATGCCATGGTCAAAATCACTGAGATCACATTTTCAAACCATTCTCATGGTTGATATAACATTAACTGAATCTGCTGGCCTGTATCTGCATGGTTTTATGCATTGCACTGCAGAGTAGAAATGCATGGCATGTATGAATGTAGGCGTCCGGTTGTTCCTGCTTGATGAGTGTACATTAGCCAGGGTGATCCTACTGTAATATCATGAGCTAGTTCATTTCATTCTGTTCAATGATTTATAACAGTGAGGCAGAGAACACTGGAGTTAAAACAGAACCAAAAGCATAAGTAATACAAGAGAAAATAGATGTTCTACAGCATTCACAAGCTGTCTCATTCAGTCGTTACATAAAGCTCTGTGAGTGAAGCTCTACAACCTAGTAGTCACACTGCACATGCTCACTAGCTGGCCCGAGTACACCCACCTTCTTTTGCTAAATAAAGCCCATTTCACTATTCATTACCCTCTCTCTCGTTCATTCTTGCTGTCTGTCTCCTTCAGTAGGGAAGAAGGAATTCTTTTGTTTTGCTTGATAATCCTTCTGAACGAATTCTGAAAGGAATCATATGCCCATAGCTGAAATGTGCCTTGCATTTACCACAAAAGTCATCAAAAACCAGAGCTGCAAGGCTGATGTTACTAAGTCAAGTAAGATCACACAGCAAGACCAACAAATCCACTGTCCTTACCTGGAATAGGGTCGTACCTGAGTTCCAAGACAGGGTTTGCTCAGATTACACCAACAATACATGTTAAATTATCCACACCATGCTCAAAAATATAGCAAAGTACTCAATAACCTGTGTGCCCTATACAAATACAGTGGTACCTCGGTTCTCGTCGAGAATTTGTTTAGGAAGGCTTGATGTTCCAGAACGAATAATGTAGATTCAATGAATCCAATCCAGACCCCCAGAAAATTCACACTGTATAAGGCATTGTATGCATTAATGGAGTTGTATTGTACAGGTGACATTGCATTTGGACATATCCATCATAATGTAAATGTCTCATGATCCGATGAGTTTAATATAGTGTACAGTATAGTAGTGGAGCCTATTACAAATTATTAACACTTACATGAACCTACAGTGGCCAAAATCATTAAGACAAAGCTTATTTTATAATAAAATGTTGAAAAATCTCATGTAATTTAGTGAGTAATGGATTGAAAGTGAAATGTAAAAGCAAAAAACTTACTCTATTGGTGAACTCAGGGTGCTAGCTGCTAATGCTAACTGCAGCCCGAAAGCCAAGAGGATTCACGAACCGTGAATCATGAATCAAGAGTCGAGTTTCAGCTGAAACAAGTCACGCTGCTCGACTCATACAAGTTTAAGCAAGTGCGCTGAGTGTCGAGCAAACGATGACAACCGAGGCAAAGTTTTCTAGTCAAAATGCGTCAAGAACCGAATTCAGCGAGTTCCGAGGAGGTCCAGAACCGAGGTACCACTGTACAGTTATAATAAAGGTAGTTTCCTACAAAAAAATTAAATAAAATAAAATTAATCACCCCTGCTTTTCCTGGTCATGGTCACAGGGGCTCTGGGATCTCTCCAAGGAAAACACAGGGTGCAGGATTAAGTACGCCCAGGACGGGGTGCCAGTTCATAGCAGGGCTGGCAGGGTTCGCTCTTGCAATGGTAGTGGATGATCTACAAAGCGCTCTCCCCTCCAGGCAGCCCAGAGCGATGCCCAATGCCTGGAAGGCACAGTCTGGACTCAAACCCAGGTCGCTATGGTGCAGGGTTAATAATTTAGACTGCTGCACCACGCAGGTGCCTTACCCTGGGCAGAGTCGCAAAGAGGTCTGGAACATATTCTGGCACAGACAGAGATATGCCATGAAATGATGTTAGTCCATTGCAAATTTACGCAACCCCACCACTCTACTTTGGTTTTGCAATCCCAGCCTGGGGTTCGGCTTGCGCAGGACCCATTGGAGCTGTGCATACATTAATCTTTCTCCAAATGAAAAAACCATTAAAACCTCTCCCCGGCTGGCATTTTCAGTGCTCATAGACAATCCTTAATACAGGCTTCATGTTGAGAAAAAATATTTATTTTGTTGTAATGGACATAATTAATGCAAAACCTCAATGATATAGTAAACTTCCTGCAATAGTAAGACACTTGTACGCACCAAAGAAATATAATTATCTCTATAATTATATTACATTATGGCAAGCTGCTAACCTCCATCTATCACAAACGTAATCATTTGGCTACATAATACACAGTACAGAAATACATTAATCATTTTTAAACACTAGCAGAGGTCTAGTTTTAGATCCAAGACGGAATTAAATTATCACCTACATCACCTTTATAGCTTTTCTGACTATATTTAGAGAAAAGAATCAGATTTTAGTGGCTTTAGAAAATGTATAGTTTTCTTATTTTTGTTAGGATTGGCCTCAGGACTACAATTTTGCATTGTTTTCCATAGCTGTGAGTACACATTATTCTATGGTATACTGTAGTATACTGGTACTGACTAAATAGCCAAGACTGATGCACTGCACACCGTGATACCGTACACTGATTCATTTAATAACAACATTGATTGCCAACATTAATTTTCTATTTATTTATTTTTATTTCTCTCTCTCTCTCTCTCTCCATCCATCTCTCTCTCTCACACAGACACACAAACACATTTATGGAATTAGAAACTGTCTTTTATGTGACAGGGGAAATGCAATTCTTGTTGTATTTGGTATTTCAAAAGAGAGCAGGAAACTGACTGAGAAGCTGTGAGAAACAAGTGCATTTAACTCTGGTCTCTGCAAGAAAGCAGGGTTTATTTTCTCCCCTCTTCTCAGTCTGCTTAGTGTCCTGGTATGTCACAAATTTTGGAAACAAATTTTCAAATAGAAACAAATCCACTATCCCACTATCCACTCATAGTTCTCGTATTGTGGAGCGCAGATCCAGCGCACATCTTTCACCTGAGTGATAACACCTGCTCATCATCATCTTGGTGCTTATAAGGAGCACAATGCCATCCCAACGGTGCTCTGCATTCAGTCTGCTCATGCTGATCCCACATGTTTAATGAAACTTTGTTTTTAATTGAACTTTCAGCACCATGGGCTGTGTTGTAACATGTCTGCTGTACTACAACAGCTAACGCGTCTGGCAAGGTAATACAGTGGGGCAAAAAAGTATTTAGTCAGCCACTGATTGTGCCATTCGTGTCCCCCTGCTTATGCCAGTACATGAAGTTTGCCAGAGAGCATACGGATGATCCAGAAGAGGATTGGGAGAATATCATGTGGTCAGATGAAACCAAAATAGAACTTTTTGGTACAAAAACTCAACTCGTCATGTTAAGGGAAGAATGAACGGGGCCATGTATCGTGAGATTTTAAGCCAAAACCTCCTTTCTATCAGTGAAGAGCATTGAATATGGAACGTGGCTGGGTCTACCCAGCAATGACAATGATCCCAAACACACCGCTCGGGCAACAAAGGAGTGGCTCCGTAAAAAGCCTTTTTAAGGTCTTGGAGTGGCCTAGCCAGTCTCCAGACCTCAAACCCCATTAGAAAATTGTGGAGGGAGTTGAAGTCCGTGTTGCCCCAAAACCTCACTGCTCTAGAGGAGATCTGCATGGAGGAATGGGCCAAATACCAGCTACGTGTGTGCCAACCTGGTGAAGACTTACAGGAAACGTTTGACCTCTGTCATTGCCAACAAAGGTTATGTTACAAATTATTGAGTTGAACTTTTTGTTATTGACCAAATACTTATTTTCCACCATAATATTTACAATTAAATTCTTTAAAAATCCTACAATGTGATTTCCTGGACTCTCATAGTTGAAGTGTACCTATGATGAAAATTACAGACCTTTCTCATCTTTCTAAGTAGGAGAACTTGCACAATCAGTGACTGACTAAATACTTTTTTTGCCCCACTGTATATGGGTTACCTTATAACCTTATCACAGACATATATGCGAATAAACATTGTCTGAACGAACATTATGCGACACATACCTGTACAGTCAATAGGACAAACTGCCTGTTTTAATGAAGCTTATGTCATATAAACTTTAATGGACGTCTACGGCCACCACTAAATAAATATTTATGATAAACATAATTTTGGAAATATTCAGCTGTTTTCCAGTATGCAGTCAAATGCATTTGTAAATTAAGGGAAATATATGTAATTTTGGAGAAAGATGGTTTTGCAGAAGCAAACAGATGAATTTCAGAATGAGAATGATGGGAAAGTGGGCCGCCTCCTGATTGGAACAATTATGCTGAAGTGCTGATTGGCTGAATTTAAAGTGTCCCCTCTGCTTTTTCCTTTATGTTCACAGAAACCACAGATTTTCATCTACACATATTTTATTGTCAGCTCTTATAAAGTGAGAAGAAAGTTTTCTGAGTCCAAATCGCTGGCCCCCTAAGTCCCTTAAGCCCTAAATCTGTATAATTCATTTTGGAAATGGAACCTCTTTTTTTTCAGAAGGGGAAATTCTGAGGTTGCTAATGAAGTCATGTTGACCTGAACGCTCACAGACACCACAAATCCACCTAACCAGAATTTTTACTGTATTGCTGCATTATTGGAAAATTGTTGAAACTGCAGAAGGAGGATTTTGGTTAGACATTCTTTCATGACTGCCTCAACATGGGTTATAAAAGTGTAATGGTTGTAATTCGAATTTACATTATGTAGTCACATTTTGTTTAATGCATTGAGTGAGATTACTGGAAACATTTTCACTTAATAGAATTCGGTAATGAGTAAATGTCATGTTTGGGTGCCCTGGTCTGATTTTGCAACATCAGACCCAGCTCATAGAATCTTAGGGACTCTCAGGAACTCGGAAAAATGGAAAACCCTATTGAGGCAGAAAACAGACATGGATGAAGAGAAGCTAATGGAACACAAACCTTCACAGTGACACCAATGACAATGACAAGATTTGTGCCATCAAACAAAGACAGACAGACCAGAACAGGGACTGCTGGTAAGACTCTTCACTGGTATTATATTCCATGGAAGCCAAAGACCCAACAGCAAGAGTTCACTCTTCCTGGTCACTGGACTCGAAACCTGATGGTGACAAGACTCTTGCCTACATGGAATGCAACTCAAGCACATAATCCAACTAACAGACCTCACCTCACTACACCAGAAACTGGATATGAACCTGAGATGTTCAGTTGGTAGCATACTGGTGCCCAGTGCTGCCTTCCTGGTTCTGACAAGGTGAGGTCTGTCAGTTCAGTTGTGTGCCATTTCCACAGGGCCTGAGGCATTACCCTTGCTTAAGGGCAAGTCTGTGTCTGGTCTCAAGTTGAGCCCAGGTCCATCAGTGCTTCAGTTAGCTGCCTAGCATCCTGGTGTCGGGTTGAGTACCGGTATTGTCTGTCTCCTCTATGTCTGTGTTCCAACTGGATTCCAGTTTCTGAGTTCCAGAGTCTCCTTTGGGTCAAGGGGGCTAGGTCTGTGGTAGGCATGCAGACCCGAGAAGATGTTCTTTTGTTCCAGTCCCACACTACAATGTTCCTCTGCTTCGGCTCCAATTAAGCTATTCTTCCAGCACCTTCCTCCAGTTCCTCCTCTAGTTGACTGTCAATGCCATGCCACCAAGACTTTCCCACAGAGGACTCAAGATCCTACAGTGACTGTGTGTACCAGACTAAATTATGCCTATATGCACATTTTTATGCTATGTTATTCAACATTTTCTTTATTTTCACTATTGTTATTATTGATTATTATTTTTAAATATATTCTCTCTGTTGATATTTATTTAGCTTCTGTTTATTTAAACCATTACTATACGCTTATTAATTAGATAACTTGAATTCTTACATATATCATCTAAGCCACCCAAGGAGGATGGGTCACTTTTTGAGTCTTGGTCCTCCCAAGGTTCCTTCCTTATAACGTTTAGGGACTTTGTCCATGCGAATGTCGTCCTAGGCTTTCTCAATTTGGGATTGGCCGTAGATATTAGAAGGTAATATAAAACTGTAAAGCTGCTTTGAGACAATGCTCCATTGTAAAAAGTGCTATAGAAATAAATTTGACTTTGACTTTGAATCTGACTGGGGTGTCCCTGCAGGACAGTAAATGTGTTGCTATAGATACAGTGGATTGATATTAGGCTGGAGAACCATTTAAGATGATACAAATAAAGTGCTAGCCTATTAATCATATTAGTTTGTCTATGTTGACACTTCCATAAGCTGCCAAGCGTTGCGATGGCTAGAATCTCATTCAGCTAGGAAGACATAAATAAAAATCCCACTGTTCAGGTATTATAGGCAGTTCTGTCTATTATTACATTTTCTTTTGTTCAACCACGTGGAAATATGCACGTGCACGGAATAGAACATTTGCTTCTGTGTGTGTGTATCCGTTGACATCCTAATAACGGGTTTCTGGCTTTGCCAGAATGTATGGGAGGAAAAGCAGGAGTGTAATGCAGACGGTCACCGCAACCTGCATGAAGAACGGCTGTGGACAGTTTCTCCTGAGGTACAGCAGCATCTCACGTCTGTAATTAGGCAGCCATAGGCTTTGAGACAGACGGGATCCTCCGAATTCCTTATGCACTTGAAAGAGGCCAGCCAGCTGTTGCGCGAGGAGGAAATTGGGCCCAGATGAAGGGTTTGTGCTCCATAAAGAAAATCGCTCTCCAGATGCAAGTGAGTTATGGTCACCCTGACCACCATTACTGTACTGCCCCACTGAGTCACTGAAAAACTCTCGCTCGCATATAAGAGGTTATAAAGAAAATCCCTCACAGCTCTCGCTTCGCTGCTTCTCAGGGTGTGTGAAACATTATGTCCCACTTTTAAGGAGGTCATGGGATACCACATACAGTACAGATGAAAGTGAGATCTTTGTATCTGACTCATACCAAGACGTGTAATCTAGTGCTCTGGTTACACCACAGTGCATATTTGAAATCCACAGCTGGAAATGCGTAGCTATGAGTCCATCTGCATATGAGTCATAAGCTTGATATCAGACAGTACACCATCAAAGTGCCGCATAAGGAGAAATGAGTGCACGAGACATCAGAGGTAAAATAATGGTTTCACAATCTAATGGAAAGTATTGCATTTACCCAAAACATAGTTGTGTTTATTGCACTAGTTTTGCACCGGAGACACAAGGCTAATGTACATGTCATGTAACATCTCACTAAAATAAAGCCGCTGCCAAATAATGATAATTTCCTGTAACTACTAGATTCTTGCTAGCAGTCGTTCATGATATTCAGGTAAAAATTGAGGCTACAGTGGGACCCAAAATCAGAGACCATTAGTGAAAATGCTTGCAGTGAAGACAGTATAAACCCAATGTATTTCAACTTCATTTCATGTGTTATTATACATCCATTCCTGCATGTCAGTCCTGCAACACATTCCAAAAAAGCTTGGACGGGGCAATTTAGGACTACTAATGAGGTTAAAAACCTAAATACTGACACGATTTCAAACGGGTGATGTCAGATGACTGGATAATCAGGAATTGCAGTACAAAAGCAGTATCCAAGAACAAGTGCTCGAGCAAATTACTGAACTGTATAAAAGCATTGTTCCTCAAAGAAAGACTGGAAGAGATTACTGTGCAAAAAGTCTTATATTAACCATGTGCAGAAGTGGTGTTGACTTCTTTGGGCTTGGAGGCATCTGGGATGGACCATCACACAGTGGAAACATGTGTTGTGGCCAGACCAATCAGTATTCCATATCTTTTTTGGAAGAAATGGACGCCATTTGCTCTGGACCAAAGACAAATAGGACCATCCACACTTTTGTCAGTGAAGGCCAGTGTCTGTCATCGTATGGTGTTGGGTCAGTGCCGCTGGCAAATGTAAGTTCCACGTCTGTGAGGGCAGCATTAATGCAAAAAAGTACATTGAGATCTTATAGCAACATATGCTGCCTTCAAAACGACATCTTTTCCAGAGATGCCCATGCATTTTCCAACAAAAAGATGCAAAACCACATGCTGCACACATTATAAAGGCATGGCTGCGGAAGAGTACCGGTAATGGAGTGACCTACCTGTAGTCCTGACTTGCATCCAGTAGAGAAAGTGTGGAAAATTTGGTCACGCCAATGCTACATCAACAATGACCCATACTGTTGCACATCTTAAGACGTGTTTGCAGGAAGAATGGGACAAAAACCTGAAACACTTCATTGGTATCTTCAGTGCCAAAACATCATTTAGGTGTTGTGAGAAGGACTGGCAACATTACAAAGTAGTAAATTCTTTACCATCCCAACTTTTTTTGGAATGTGTTGCAGGCCTGAAATGCAGGAATGGATGTTTATTAAGACACGTAATGAAGTTGAGCAGACAAAACATGAAATATCAGGGGTTCTTACTCTTCAGGGGTTCATACAAGTTAAAGTAAATTTAAGAAATATTGCAATTTTTATTTTTGCATTTTCCATGCTGTCCTGACTTTTTCTGACTTGGGGTTGTATTTTAGGAAGCAGAAGCTGTTGATCTGTTAGGTTATCTGTTTCTCAGATGACAAACTGGTCCACTTTTTCTCTTGTGCATTTCTTGGTTAGATCTTATCTTCTCTATAGACTGACAAATTTGTATGAAATCTTCAACTTCTTGGCATTTGTAATGCCAATGCAGATATCAGCATTTCTGTGGGTTTCAAAGTATGGGAGAAGTAGCACAAGGTCCTAACACACCTGGTTTGACTTGAAACAGGTTGGTCGCAAGCTAGAGTTGAAATCTCAGAAAGATAAACCTAGACCAAACCAAAGAATCATCAAGATTTTAAACAGAAGACACTTTTGAGGCATGTCTAAACACATTATTAATGTATCAGCTTCTATATATGCAGGAGAGAAGTCAAAATCAATGAATTATCTACAGATTCTGAAACAAAGGACCTTCAGCATAATGACATTCATAGTCATTTATACCCCCTTTGAAAATTCCTCCAGTTATCGCCTATGAGAGCCTGATAAGCAAAATCACGGGTCTGGACCCGACTCTTTTGGCAAGTATAGAAGGGTGCAACCTGGTAAATTCACATTTAAGTGCTTGCAGGCATTAAGTGTGAATGACATAAAGTTACAGGTTTCAAGTCTTAAAGTGCTAACAATCTCTGCTTATATTTCAGCATGGCGCCATTTGACAGGTCCCCCCTTTCACTGCAGGCAAGTCTGACAGACATCAGGAGAAGTAACACCACCCTGGTGGGTACAACAAAACATTGGGTCTTGTACTTCACATTTTCTATGAGCTCACAAGTGGCTCTATAAATAGGGTCACTGTAAAGTGAGGGGATAAAATGGAAAAAACAGGGCTGTTACTGTGGCCTGAACAACCCTGGTCCTGTCCCGAGACCTCATGGATACGTGTGTGTTTAATGGATGAGGGGCCTTATTTCTCATGCCAGACGGGACCTGACGGGTGAGAGTCGCGTCTTGTTTCATTCGTGGCCTGCACTAGACATCTTGGCACCAGACTGATGACTTTTGGGTCTGGCACTATGCAACTCTGCTTCTGTTTTTGTAAGAAAATGCCATGAAATGCCAGAAAATGAATGTGAATCTGTTTCGCAAACTCACTGACGTCATAATGCTGTAATAAGAGAAAGCCTGAAAACTACAGCATGCATAAATCATACCCAGATTAGCATGAAGTATGCTTGAGATTTTAACCCTGCCTGAATCTGTCATGTTATTAATGATTATGGACTGCGTGTGTTTCAGTTTCTGGAAAGACTAGGCTTATTACTGTAAAATGAGATGCCGAAATAACCCAGCGTAATAAATTTCCAGTGGAATGTTGGTAAAGATTTTTTCATCCCCTGTGAGATGTGAGTTTTTGGACTTTTCCATAAGTATAAAGACAATTCCAGGAGTCCCCCTTTTTGCTTCCCAGGACCTTCTTGCTGTGAGGCAACAGTGCTACCCACCAAGCCTCCGTGCTGCCCCTTTACTTAAGTAAAAGTAATATTAATCTGATAAAAATATTCAAGTAATAGTTGAAGTATGGTTTAAATTGAGTCACACAAATTAGTCACCAACATTTACATTTACAGCATTTAGCAGACACCCTTATCCAGAGCGACTTACAACTGATACAGTCTTACAATCCAAGCAATTGTGGGTTAAGGGCCTTGCTCAAGGCCCCAACAGTGGCAGAGGTGTGATTTGAACCCTGGACCTTCTGATCAATAGTCCAGTACCTTACCCGCTAGGCTACCAAGTGTGTAACTCTAATTCTGATGTGAATTTCCTGTAGACTGGGATTTTTTCCACTGCTGGTAGACCTGTATGACCTTCAATACACCTGCAAATTCAGCTACTTCCTTCACACTATGGAATTTGGCACGCCCAAATGCAATCGCTCCTTTTTGCCAATAGCTAACAGCTACTTAGCGACCAATTAAACCACATATCGAGAGGCACAGGACTAGATTACACAGCAACACAGGGCAAGATGACAATAAAGAGGCACATGAAGCACAAGACTAGAATTATGAAAAGAAACACAATACTACACAGGATTGCACAGAACTACACACTAACACATTCATTCGTTCATTCACTTTCTTATCTGCTTAATCCTGAACAGGGCCACGGGAGAGCCAGGCAGGGCGCAAGGCAGGAGCAACCCTAGAGAGGGCAGCGATCCATCATAGGGCACACACACACACACTCGGGGAACACCACTTAACCTAAGACACAGACTTTGGACTATGGGAGGAAACCAGAGTACCCGAAGTAAACCCAAGCAGACATGGGGAAGTCATGCAGAGTCCACACAGAATGGACCCAGACCACTCCACTTGGGGACTGAACCCAGGACCTTCTTGCTGTGAGGAGACAGTGTAACCCACCATCATTCCACCCCCATGCTAACACAGGGACACCTGTGGGTAAACCAACAGGGTAAGTGAGGCCAGATCCAAAACAAGGTGTAGTAGTAAAGTGTCAGAAGAGAGCTTAAAAAAATTTTTTTTTTAACTTTAAAAGTGAAGTGTAAGTTTAGATCAGAGCAACCCAGCCAGACTGACTGACTAATCAGTTACACACAAAACGGACTAAAAAAGACATGGTTAAAAATATGGAGTCAGTGAAGTTTGTATATTTTGCAACAGAAGTCAAATTTAGCTTCAAATGAGCATTGCCTATAAATGGCTAATGATATGTGTCGACTTAGCATCGGCGTTTGCCAACTTGTGACAAAACACAAACGTTTCACTTC
The DNA here is from genome assembly GCA_025084515.1 of Ancistrus triradiatus. Taxonomy (NCBI): domain Eukaryota; kingdom Metazoa; phylum Chordata; class Actinopteri; order Siluriformes; family Loricariidae; genus Ancistrus; species Ancistrus triradiatus. The sequence goes on along the minus strand of JAJAGP010004820.1, from coordinate 8,461 downwards.
ACCCAACTGCAGATTGATACTCTCACATGGACATCTGCGATTAACAATATGAGCTAGTGGATTCTTCTGTAAGTACTGATGAAACTCTGGCTTTCATGAATCACATCAACGTTTTACACTCTATGGGATGGTGAGTCGTAAACATGAACATGTTTTATATGTAGAATTTGAGATCAGGGTGCTCCTGACTGAACTGTAGACTGAAGTGAGTAAAGCTGGTTTGGACACACCACAGGGAATGAGAGAATCTGTAGAACCAAGCCTGAAATTGGGGCACCAACTGATTCCACCATGAACCAGGTACTTTAGACAACAGAGAGTCATTTCCCTAGCCTGAAGAGCAGCTCTGTTCTCCACACAAAGCGAGGTCAAAGGAAAGTGAATAAACAGGAGAGGGAATGGTGGTGCAGCACTTAAAGTACTGGACTATTGACCGGAAGGTTGAAGGTTGAGCAAGGCTCTTAACACTTGCTTGCTTGGAATGGACCTTGTGAGACTGTATCAGTTGTAGGTTGCTGTGAATGCAAATGAGAGACAGAGGGAGAAAGAGACTGAGCGAGTGAGAGGGCAGAAAGGGCAATGCGTTCATAGCCTGGCGGCACAGAGACACCCAACCGCACTGGCACATAACCACATTTCCAACAACCAAGTGCTCAAAGCTTTTCTTGATGGAAAGTGGACTAGCAAATTCAAATGCTCTACTAGAGAAGTGTCTCTGAGTTACTATTTGGGTATAATGGTTACTGTTGTACATCAGAAATGATCAAGACTCACATGGATGGCTTATTTTTACATGAATCTATCATATGGTAGGTTAAAGATGCTCTAAAATCTGTAAACACATTTCCTTCTCTTGCCATCACTTCCCCAGATAAACAGTTCACACATGTCCATGTGATGTAAAGGAAAATGGGACTAATCAGACCAGACCTTCTTCCCCGATACTCATGTGCCCATTGTAGGTGCTTTTGACAGCAGACACGGTGAGCACTCTGACCAGTCTGACACTATGCACCTCCATAGTACATACAGGTACAGTACCATAGTTAGTTCCGACCCTGTAATCTGATTAACTGAGAGACCTTCTTCTCCGATGCTCTATAAGTGTTTCTCCACGGCATACACACGTCACCTAGCAATGAAGCCCGCCATAAAAAGCAGCAAAGTTATAATGACACAAGTAAAACACCACCGAAATGAAAGCTATAAGTAGTTTATAAAATCTATTGGTTTTGAAAATGATTTAAATTTGGAAGATGAAGCTATTAATGATCAACATGAGCCAAAGGTTTATCACTTTGGAAGCGTTGGAAAGCGAAACGCAGTCAGTCCTTTAAATCAAACGTCCAGCTCTTAATGGATTCACAGCTCGACTGAAGAGCAACGAGACTGAAGATCAGTTTTAGTCCCATCAACAGAAATGATGAATCAGCTTCATCCCTCACAAAGACGTCGTTTGCTGGAGTGAAACCCCATCCACGGCTGATCGGAGCTTCATTCCTCTGACAGGTTTGTTATCTGTAAGTCCAGCTCTAACCCAGAGAAGCTGCTGATGCTCTGTAGCTCTGCCCTTACATTTCTGACTGATAAGATTAACATTAAGAGCTTCATCATAAAAATGTATGATGTGATTAGTGATCTATTATAATCGCTAATCAAACAGGATCCAAGACTTCGTTGTAACACCGGGATCTCACTCAGATTTGCTTCAGTTGGTAGAATAGTGGATCTTAGTAACAGCATGCCTTATAAACCCCACCCATTTCATTTGCTGAATACAAAAACTTTCTTTTTAATAAATTAAAACCTACCAGTAGATATATTTGTGTTTACTGTCTGCATAATAAACAGTTATTGGGAAAATCTGTTCCTTGACTGTTATGACTGAAGGGCTTATCAACAGGGTGCCTGATTAGACTGGAACTATTTTACTATTTTTATGTTGATAAACAAATCATTTTCCTGTCCTCTTAATCTTAAAACCTAACAATAAATGGCGATAAAGAAACTGTGATATAATTGCAATAATAATACACTCGAGGTCATGCTATGACCGTAGCACAGCCGTGCCAGTATCTCACTTTAAAGCACTCCCCCTTGTGTAAATAAACATACCTCGCTGGCTGCACACAACCAAGCGGGAATGAGCCCACTTGAAGAAACGCTAATCCCCTACTACAGAGCCAAAGTAGGTAAATCCAGCACAGTGTCACTAGTAGGAAGTCACAACAGTCAAATGACCAGCATTTGACACTTCTGGGTATATGTAGGTGAAGACAGCACAGCGCTTGTAGCATTAAACAAAGCACAAACTTTGCCATCTCTGCTTGTTTCTGTGTCCTAAAAGTGTCCATGCAGAAACAGACGGTAACGCAGCTCCTACACATGTAGTTAATGCAAATTAAATCAATATTTGCAAAAATAAGTTAAATAAAAATATGTAAACAGAGCATCATAGTATTTATGGCAGTTAAAATACATATGCTAAACCTTTTTTAATTTGGCCAGCTATTTATGGCTGCAACGTAGGCATTTAAAGGACAGATTTTTATTGCCTATTATAATCTGTTATAATTGTTAAGACCTTGGTCGTTAAAGATGGATGTTGATCAAATGGTCATTAAATGGTACTCACCTGTATAGCAGTCGCTACCAAACCAACATTTTGAGGCCTGGTTAGGACTCAAAGCTGGTAGTTTAGCCCAAGATTAATTTTATGTAATTTCCCGCCTTACCAAATGTAGTTTTTTGGTTAGCCATTGCTTCTTGAGATTTGCCTTTGATCTATGAGCTGGTAGAAACAAAAGAAAAGAAAAGCTTGGTAGAAACAGCTATAAACAACAATGCAAACTACCATCCTAAAAAGGCATATACATTTACATCATGCAATCCAATGTAAAACCCAAGCAATTGAATGTTGATGGCAAAGCTAAATGACCCAAGACTGGCAACACTGACTGTTCTTGGATTTGAACCCTGGATCTTCAGGTCCCTAGTCAAGTATCTTAAAGACTGCACGGCCGTGATCCAAGTTATCATTACACAGGAAACCTACAGCTAACACAGTTTTATAACGTGCAAACCAAACTGTTGTGGGACATTGTTCTAGAGCCAAATAATCCCAGTTTGGCAAAGATAAGATTTGCACCCTTAACATTCGAGTCAGTAATCCAGTACCTTAAACGCAGCACCACTACAGTCCCATAATGCCTATCAACTATGACCACAGCAGTAATTCTGACATGACCCTGCCTGCTACTGCCCTTTTAAGCTATACAATGTACATTCTTTGATCACTCCCGGGCTCAGTACGTGTTTTGCTTATTTTAAAAATTACGCATTGCGCTCAGCTATCAAACGCGCCTGCCCATCACTGCAGAGGTCAGAATTCGAGTCTCCAGTTGGCTCTACAGACATAATGAACCATGTCTGAGGGAGGGAAAGTCAGACAGGGATTATCTCTTTTCTGCTGCAATGTTCCTCCCTCTGGACTTGTTCTCACCGCAAAAGTCTGGCCGCGGCCGGTACAAAGAAGCGGATGGTGGCTGCAAGCTGTAAAGAGGCCATCTCTGTCCTGGAGAAGGGGTCGACACATGGCGGGGAATGTCAACAGTGGAAACATGTCCAAAGTAGAGTGACGATGCATTGACCAGTGTTGTAGAGTTTGCATTTTTCATTTACAATATCAACAACACACGTCCTCTGACACAACTGTTTTTGTACATTTGTCCAGTTTTATGGATAATTTAAGGACACAGTAGTGGATCAGCATGTTAGGAGTGACAGCACACCGGTGGAATTACAGATCGGTGATTATCACGCTGTGTCGCAGTGCCTATATGTGGACACTGAGCTGATTACTTGTTCTGGATCTCTCGCCACTGATCCAAGGCAAATCAGGACAGATTGGGCCATGCTGTCACGCCACAGGTCCTGTAAGGACAAACTTCTGCAGAGCCCAGAGTGCTCAGATGCAAGGGCAGAGTGAAAACATTCTCTTAGTACATGGTATATTATATTATAGCGTGTGAAATTATGTTCTGTAAACACGCAGCATTCTGGAGCCATCACTTCCCCAGATAAACGGCTCACATGTGAACGTGATAAAGTTGAAAATGAGGCTCATTGGAAGAGATGACCTTCTTTCATTGCTCCAAGGTGGGCCAGTTGCTCCCTACAATGGACACATGATCATGGACCATTGCTCCAATTGCTTGAAAGCTTCTGAACTCTTTAGAATGTCCTATATTTCTGCATCAGTATGATCTAAAACATTTAAAACATGGGACGGTGGTAGCCTAGTGGTTAGGGTACTGGACTCTGGACCAGAAAGTCCAGGGTTCAAATCCCACCTCTACTAAGCTGCCACTGTTGGGTCCTTGAGCAAGACCCTTAACCCACAATTGCTTGAATTGTAAGATTGTACCCATTGTAAGTCGCTCTGGATAAGGGCGTCTGCTAAATGCTGTAAATGTAATGTAAACGTTTAATTGTCACACAAGTGGAAAAAGTAAATCAAGTAAAGCAAACTAAACAAATTAGACAAATTGGTCATTTATTTATCGAGGAACATGATCCAATATTATATACTCTATATGGCCAAAAGTGTATGGACACCCCACATTACATCCCATGACTGTGAGGTTGGCTCTGGGTCACTTGTGCCATTCCAGTGCATTTTCAAAGTGTCTTATGGAGTCAAAGTCAAGGTTCTGTCCAAGCCAGCAATCCGAATCAAAGTTGGCAAACCAATTCTCTATGGACTTTGTTTAAGGACAGCAGGGCAGAAAGTTGATAAGCTGATTTGGAAGCAGAAAACTATCAACGTGTTATATTGAGAGTCACTGGGGTATCAGTACAGCCAGTGCTTAATTTGGAAGACATGGGCTAAGGGAACACCGAGTGTGGGGTGATCCAACAAGGGGTTCAGTTCTCCCAGTTCTTCAACTAATACAGTAGCATTCAAAAGCACATCTAAATTAATAAAAAAAAAACTAATGTATCTTGTCTATGAGTTGTAAATTTTTTGTTTTTTTTGCCATTTCCAAACCTCACCATCTGCTAGCACTCCTGACGCATGAGCACGCAAAGTGTGACCTAATTACACTAAGACTGCAGTTATTATCAGTAACAATGAGCGATTTGGGTTTTCGGAAAGGAGGTTACACACAAATAAGTATCATTTAAGTAAAAGTTGTTTAGTAATATTCATTAATTTACCTTCTTATCCACGGGAGAGTTGGTGGCTAGCCGGCGGCATAGGGCGCAAGTCAAGTCAGATTTATTTATATAGCGCTTTTTACAATGGAGCATTGTCTCAAAGCAACTTTACAAGTTTAGATTATCTCCTAATAACTACGTCCAATCCCAAATTGAGCAAGCCTAGGGCGACAGTGGCAAGGAAAAACTCCCTGAGTGTTATGAGGAAGAAACCTTGGGAGGACCAAGACTCAAAAAGGGACCCACCAACCTCCTTGGGCGGCGTAGATGATAAATCTAAGAGCGAAACTAAAGTCATGGAGTCAAAGTTCGAATAGAATGTGAAGTATGCACATCGGCATTAAGTGGCCCGGGTATGGTGGGGCTGGAGCTGATGACGGAAGCAGCTTGACTGGAGCTGCAGCAGATGAACATCATGTGTGGGGCTGGAACTGGTACCGGAACACAGCTCGGAGAGAAAACAGAAAATGTAATTAGTTAGTTAATTAGTAGTTAGTTAATTAGGCGCAAGGCAGGTACAATCCTAGACAGGGCACCAATCCATCATAGGGCATACACACTAAGGGCACTTTAGAGACACCAATTAGCCTACCACACATGTCTTTGGATTATGGCCGGAGTAAACCCACACGGACACGGGGAGGACATGCAGACTTCACACAGAAGGGACCCAGACCGTTCCATCTTGAATCAAACCCAGAACCTTCTTGCTGTGAGGTAACAGCATTACCCACTGAGTAATATTGCCTATTTAAATTTTATTTTATATATAAAAATGCATAGGTGCTGGATCCATTTAAATAGGTGCATTCGCTCCAAATATGAGAGGTACTGGATCTTATTCTGGCAGGATGTGACACATATTAAGCACACAGTACAACCCATTCTACTAAAATTAGAAGGGGGTGTACACAAACTTTTGACCATATAGTGTATCTGTGAGTGGCAAAAGTAGCATTGCACAAATTCATCGATCGATATATTTTCCTGTTCTTCCTTGCAGAATTGTTTCAAGTTCTGCCAAAGTTTGAGATGAGCTGCAACTGCACTCTTCAATTTCATCCATGGATTATCCGAATTAAGTCAGGGCTCTAACTTGGCCACTCAAGGACATTCACCTTCCTACCTTTCTTCCTGCATTGTTTTGTTTCTGTTTCTGACAGGGTATGCTTATTTCCTATGGTCACTGTCAATGCACATTAAACCATTTTCAGCGGTTTAAGCTTCATCCGCTACTTATTGAGTGGTCCACACTGCACAAAGAAAAGCTTAATGAAAATACCGGTCGGTTTATTAGGTTGTGATATAATGCCATATAATTAGTGAAAGAATCAGTACATAAGCTGCTAATCAGCATGTTGCACGTTTACTCCCCAGAGGAAAGGCGGAGCCTGAATAGCTCCCTTTGAAGCACAAGTGGCCAAACTGTAGTTCCCAAATCAGCACAGGCTTACTTGCAGGCTATGTTTAGCTCTTTGTCTGTGGCAAAAGTGGCGACAACCTGGCGAGCTCACACAGAGTGGGCAGAAAGAGTGATGATGTGCTGCAGGGGACTAGGCGTTGGCTATAGAGTGTCAACACACACAAACCTCACTTATGAGTAATCCTGCAAATTCCATGGGTGATAGCGAAGGGCTGGTCTCTGTCTACACCCTTTACAAACACATATACAAACGTGTGCACAAACACACACACACACACATTCAATTTCAGTGGTACACACACACACTGTCCTGGAGGAGCGTGCTTATTGGCTGTAATATCTGGCCCATCGATTTAAGATTACTGAGCAGTGCTTCTACAATGCAGGCCAAGTGCAATTTGGTTCTGTGTCTGCGTCGCTGGATTTATGAAACAGTCCCCAGACACAGATCAATACACGGTGATGCCAGAGGGAAATAGACAAAAGAGGCTGGATGTAGAAAAGCAAGCGCTCTGAGAAGTGGTGAGCATGCAAACATTTCTATGTGCACATAGAAGCACTGGAAAAACTAGACTAGACACACCCAGCACTGCAATATGACAACCTTAGTCATTATAGAGAGACTGGAAAGAGTGCAAAGAGTACAAGACAGGATGCACTACTGAGGAATGTTCAGTATGAGACAACGCCCAGCACGGTGTCCTGATCTCAGAATATAATGGCAGTGCAGATACAAATGATTATAAATTATAAGTGCAAGGTAATAAGTATAATTTTATTTTTACTTTTTAACATTGATTATTCTGGACAGGGATGCGCTGCTCTGGAGCCTATCCCCAGAATTCCCAGGGAAGGACGGTCATGTAGCCTGAATGGGCCACCAGTCCATGACAGTGCTGCCTAAGAATTGCTGTTGCAGTGAGAGGACTACTCCACCACCTGACATTCCTGCCCACAATCATGCCTGCATGCTGACCAAGCCAAAAATTTGGGTCACAACAGTGATGGGCTAGGGTTTTAGACCACTGTGCCCTGAGCAGGCATTTTTGCTGGAGAACACAGACATTGGTGTAGGTGCTTAGGTTAGAGAGTCGCAATAAAATGTTGTGATGCAGCAAACAAAAAATAAATGTAAAAAAAAAAAAAATTTGGTTGGACCGCCTTTACCCTTTATTTGTTTCCACAAGCTTCTGCAACAAGTTAAACAACTTGTTGCAAGCTAAAACATAATCACCCATGCAGTAATTATCAGATAGGAGGCTCTTAACTATTTTTAATCCAGGGGGTGACCTTTTCTTTCGCCAGACAGTGTATATATATCGCTTAGTGATACATATATACAGTGGTGCTTGAAAGTTTGTGAACCCTTTGGAATTTTCTATATTTTTGTATAAATAACACCTAAAACATCATCAGATTTTCACACAAGTCCTAAAAGTAGATAAAGAGAACCCAGATAAACAAATGAGACACAAATATTATACTTGGTCATTTACTTATTGAGGAAAATGATCCAATATTGCATATTAGCGAGTGGCAAAAGTATGTGAACCTTTATTAATAGCAGTTAATTTGAAGGTGAAATTAGAGTCAGGTGTTTTCAATCAATGGGATGACAATCAGGTGTGAGGGGGCTCCCTGTTTTATTTAAAGAACAGGGATCTATCAAAGTCTGCTCTTCACAACACATGTTTGTGGAAGTGTATCATGGCACGAACAAAGGAGATTTCTGAGGAGCTCAGAAAAAGAGTTGTTGATGCTCATCAGGCTGGAAAAGGTTACAAAGCCTTCTCTAAAGAGTTTGGACTCCACCAATCC